>RJWJ010002528.1:0-99745 GCA_004363605.1 Indri indri
CAGTTAGATGAATGAGAAGACATGGAGGCATTTCTTTAAAGATACCCTTCTCCAGCTTTCCACGCAAGACCCTACAATTTCTGGCTCCGTGTTTTTGCTCCCATTCTTTCTTCTTTTTAGATTTCTCTTTGCTCCCTCTCCTCTTGCACCAATCCTGTGGACCCAAGTCAAATGCCACTTCTTAATCTCCTACCTTCTCCCAAGTCTAAAGTATTTACTGCCTCCCCTGAATATCCACAACAAGTAAACCTCTAAAGGGAAATAGGAAAGAGTAAAGTGTGGTGATTATGAGCAGAGGCCATTAAGATTTAAAGATCTGGGATTAAGTATTAGCTTGACCTTAAACTATTATAGCTGTATGACACCTGGAAAATACTTTAATATTTCTAAGTCTTGGTATCCACCTCTGTAAACTGAGGAAAATAATAACAATCTCATGGTCTTGTCGATATGGTCACATGAGATAATACATGGAAAGCACTTAGGCAAGTGTCTGTCTATAGAGAGTATGCAATAAATGCTGATTATTGGTATTATGTCAGAGCACTTTCCATTTTCTTCTTAAATTCTATGCAAAGCTCTATATCCACCCAAGGCTTCCCACTAAACTCTAAATTCATCTCAACTGGGAGTCAGATCTTCAACACCTTTGCCTTTCCCAGACATCCTAGGACAGTACCTTGTATTAAGTGCATTGGTTAAATAAATGACCGGTAGAGATTTGGAGCTAACAACTGTGCTTGGCTCTTGAAATGCATGATCTGTTCAGATGACCCTGGTAAGGTCAATGGAAAATAAATATCATGTTTCACACGCAAATGGAGAGACCCAAGAACCACGGTGGATAAGTGTTGGGACTAAGGACATTCCAGAGGACAATGACATGTGTGTCTTTGTTGATCTATGAGCTCTCAAAAAATGAAAGTAAAAACAAGACAGAATCTCAGTAGAAAAGTCTATACTGGATCTGTGAAAACCCAACTGCCAGTCAATCTGGTGGAACAACCATTTTAAAAATGTCAACATTTTGTGTGAAACATCTGGTCGTTGACAGAATTAGCCATTATAAGAACTAGTTGTCAGTCAGCTCTTGAATACCTAAACATTAGGCTCTATTTTGAGCCCTTGGATTAATTGCTGAAGCTAAATTCATAGGCAAAGAATTCCCATTATTTAAAATTCTGAGTGTGAACTAAAAGTACATGTAATTTAATAACAAAAAAGTAAATGTATGCTTGAACTATTTTACTCCCAGATCAAATAAGATGATGGTCATTTCATCGTTCTTATAATGTAAGATGGCATTAAAATTCTACATTGCTGGTTCTCTAGGACTCAGAGAATTCTCACCTCAGTGGAATGTGAAAACTTAATTTTTCTCAGTATTTAACATTCATAAGACTTATAAAAACATAGTGTAGTACTATGACTTTTAATTTCCTCATGGCTTATGTAAATATGAGGCCGTCTACAGCTGAGTGTGTGTGAGTTATTTCTTCTCTCTTACCCTCTTTAAGAGACTTGTTTTTGAAAAATCATCTTTAATTTAGAGAAGCATTGTGCATAAAAGAAGTGTATACACTGCCATCTGCCAAAAAAGCGTCAGAAGGCTCCCTGTGGCGAAGCTCACAGCATCCTGTGGTTTTCAACATCATTACTTGAGGGATTCGGCAAGGTTCCTCCTAAACACTGTTGAGGCTTTGCTGAACATTTGGCAGCACTGAGATTACTTTAAGCAGCTCGTTTTGGTTATAGCCTGAAAAGATTTCCTGTTTTTATGACGTAGCCCCCTTTCTCAGGAACAGGGAGGGTGGAGTGGGGCAGTTGGCCACTCCGGAGGAGGAATGAGTCCTTGTCTCTGAAGCACTTGAGGAGTTCTGGAAGCTGAAATATCAAGAGCAAGGTAGCTTTAGGGATTCACCTTGGTAAGAAACTATACTCAAGAGAAAAGTGAGCAGAGTGGAAGTTAGAACTATGGTTTAGTTTTCTGATTTTTACCGTCAACATCTACAGTAATAGGAAGATTATAGACTGAGTCATCACCTGGACCCATGATCTCACACACACACACACACACACACACACACACACACATTCAGACAGGCATATCAGGCACAGCTAGCATAATCTTCCTTAAACATTATTTTTCTCATTCTTTGTACCAAACCCTTCAGGAGTGATAGTTTTCAAATCAAAACCCTTCAAGTCAGTCACTGAAGTGTTGTCTCAATTCACATCCCCCGCCCCACCCCCAGCTCTCCCGGTCATTTCCTTATTCCTGACGGTGGTAGCTCTGCTCAGCATCCGACTGAGGCATCCATACACAAGTCCTTTGCTATGCATCTAGTGCCTATCTATTCCATAACCCAGTAGTTGTCACATTGTTTAAACCTGCAAATCGTTTCAGAAAATGGAATTGTAGATAGCAATTGATGATGTAAAATAGTAAAAGCTGAGCTGTTCTGTTTAAACAGGAATGGGGGGCTCTCATCTCTGTCTCCCGAGGTCCCTTTTGCCCTCCTTGCCATTTTACAGTGACACCTGGGTTCCCCTGGAAAGGTTTAGATTTTACAAAACACATTTAAAAACCAGTGGCTTATTGTCTTTCTGTAGTAGCCTTTCCAAATACCAACCAAACTCACTTCTCTGTTAAGATCCTACCTATCTGTGCCCATGGTTTCAGATTGTCCCTTTATTCTGCATTGCTTTGCTTTGTAGAATAGTACACATGGGTGACTTGATATCAAGCCTCCCAAGGACAAAACAGTTCCCCTTTATCCCTCCCCACCCATCATCAGCCCCTGCAACATGGGCAGAGGCTGGCATAACAGTCCACTGAATAAAGAGGTGTAGGCATTCCTCTGTTTCAAAAGTTTCAATTTATGAATGTTCATAGATGTAAACAATGCTATGCACTAACGGCATAACTCTTCCTGTCACCATTACATGGCAATGCCAGTTGTGTTTGGACATTTAAATCTTAGCCACCATCTGGATCCTGCAGAAGTACCTTGTAAGAGATGAATGTAAAAGCATGTTGAATGGTTCTCTTCAATCAGCTGGAGACCAAAGCTAAAGACAAAGAAAAGCTAACAACTCCACCTTCTAAAGAGCCACCAATAATTGGGGCCACCCACCTACCAGGGCTTTCTGAGCATCAGCTAAAAATATCGGGCGCTCCAACCCCGTCCTTCACCCCAGCGCCTTTTCTCCTACCTGTGCATTTAAGCAGAAGGCCAGGGGAGAGGACAGGGAGGGAAAGTTATAAGAATCAGTGGTGGCAAGAGCCTTGCAAATACGATGATTCTGTGTTAAGAAGTTTTTTTTCCCACTTCTTTAAAGCCAAGTGAAGGGTCCTCAAAGAGATCACTTACAATGAATGGGGCACCTGCAACAGCAAGGTCTAACACCTCATTCTTCTTTCAGACATGGCTTAGGTAGCAGACTTGCTGCTCTGCCTTTATTTCACTGAGCTAGGGAAACATAATTGAGAGATGGAAGGATGAAGAGAAGGGGACATAGGGGAGCAGACTACCTTTCCATATTGGGCTTCACAAAGAGGTGGGAGTTTCCTCTGGGTTTAGTGGACATTGAGAGAGGTGTTTAGGCAACAAGTGTGCCTGCCAGACAAGGCACAAGGTACTGTCAACGACAAGAGCTTGTGGGTGGGTAGAGGGTGGAGGAAGACATGGAGATGTGTGGAGGCCCCATGAGCCTTGCAAAAAATTACCCAGGCACCCCAGGTATTTGGATGATTGCACACTGAGATCTTTAACAGCCAGCTGGAGTTGGCTGGAAGCAACAACAACCTGCAGAGAAAGGACAACAGCCATAGATAAAAGTCAAGCAATGGTTGCTCTTTCTCCCTTAGTGTCCTTCCTATGTATTGTCATCATAGGAATCAGGTCTTCAAAAGGGAAAGGCAGGTTCACATTCAAATTAGGGTATGTTTAATGCCAGAGATGGCACTAAGTGAGGGGAGGAAATAAGATGAAATCTGAGAAGAGAATCATAAGGTTAGACTTAGATGAAAGGATCTAGAAAATCACTGATCTTCCCAAAGTGTCATTAAGGGATGTTCAGGGTCATCTGGGCAGAACACAGTTAAGCAGTGCTTGGAAAAATGGAATTGATTCAAGTTACTATCGCCACACAGTTGAGGCTGCTCCATAAAAGTTACTTATATTCATTATAGTGAAAAGAAGGAAACCAAACTGTAAACATTTTTGTATAAAAATTTCAAGAGAACACCAAAGCAGCAAAAATCTCTATTTAGAATTACTATAGGCCATCTACCTGTCTTGACAGCCTATGTGTACAGATAGACTGGTCACCTGTACAAAGTCACTTTGACTCGTGAACAAATGGCCTCTTTGAAACTTACCTTGTTTGTAAGAGAGGTGCTTACTTTAGTATATGAAGTAAGTTCTTACTGATTAACATTATTTTCGAACCAGTCTTTTTAATTTATAAAATATAAGTTCAATAATTTTTGTAATTTTAAAAGATTTATTTTATACATTTTATAAGTTGTATATTAAAAATCAAATAACTCTGATAGCACAAAGTAAAAAGTTAAAGTTCCACAGTGCCACCTGTTCACTTTCCACATGCACCCATTGTTAACAGTTTCTTGTTTATCCTTTCAGAAACCTCCATGTCCGTAAAGCATGTAAGTATGTGGATGCATGTGTCTTCTTTGTAGCAAAAGATAGCATTTAACTAGACACGGTCTTTTACAACTTGCTTTTTTTTTTTTCATTAAAAGTGTGTCTTAAATATGCCTTTATATCAGTGCACGTTTATCTACCACATTCCTTTTAAGCACTATATAATATTCCATTTTGTTTTTGCCTCATACTTTAACTGCTTCTCAGTTAATGGACTTCTAGTATAATGACATGTTTTCAATGTGCTATCACGCAATACACCAATGACTATCTTGCTAGCCTTGGTTGCCTACTTCTAAAAGGATAGTCTCATTTAATTGTGAATTGACAAACCAGCATTACGAAGACATTATTTGGAATGCAGAGTTTGGGGTATTACATGCTGTTAAAATACTTGATAAGTAACCAGAGACGATTAAATTACGCTCAATATAGTTGGTAACATTGTACAGTTTTAAAACACTGCCTTCTAACCCTCCAAGTTGGCAGTTTACATATGGCAAAAGCCAATAGTCCTCTTACTTAACCAGTACACTCCACAGCACCATGCCTGATAACAGAGTGTACCGAGAATGTACACACGCCTTCTGAAGCAGAGATACGGTGAGAATTAATAGCTAATATATACAATCTCCTTGTGATGGGCGATTGCAGACGCTAACATAAACAGCACGACTTGTTTCCTTTCTGGTTCACTCGGGCTCCGTAGATGACCAGGCAACAGCACGGCCTCAAGGCTTATCTTCCATTTGTTTGTCATTCTTCAAAGTAATCTCAACCTTTCCCAGTTTATCTGAGGTCAAAATACCTCCTGTTTTAGCAAACCAGGGTAAAGGGCAGAGAACGCTACCACTGAGGCCCATCTCAGCTGTCTTTAATATCTGAGACCGTGTATTTTTTTCCCCTAAGATAGATGTTTCTGTCAGCATGAAACTCTCATTCTCATTTGAAGCCACTCACCACTCCTTGTTACCGCTGCTGCTGCCCACACAATGGTGCTGCCCACCCTAGACCGGGACCAGCCCCTGCCAGAAGCCCAGCCCTCCCTGCAAGATAACTGTATCTGAAAATGGTCTTTATCCGAGGGATGTTTATACTCAGAAGTATAAGTTGAGAAACCTCATAACAGAAGCCTCTCTTCTGAGAGGTGTGTCTGTGTAAGCGTACGTGTATGTATAAAAAGACATTTCAGTTTTCAATAAACTGTTTACTGTTCAAACATTAAATAAATGTAGAACTGTTTTAATCAGCTGAACAAATATTTAATGTACACTCCAGCATAAGAGCTGTGTTTAAAAATATCCTCTATGCTGCTAAGACACAGGGAATTTATGGAAACCAGTGACCTAAAAGGTAAAATAAACATTCACAGGGAAAAAAATGAAGTACGTAATTTTAAATTTAAACTTATCTCCCCTCCTTTTTTATTAGCATCCATTAGTATTTTACCTCTGTGTCTGTGTCTGTGTGAGTGTGTGTGGGTCTGTATGTGAGAGTGTTAGTGTGTGTGTATTAAGTCCTAGGAAGTGCTGGTTGGATTACAAATATACTACATTTTCTAGAACAGCTAGTGGTTGGGTGACTACCAAATTAATTTCCAGTAAATTGTCATGAGACGGTAAAACACAGCAAAGTTCATATTCTGTCTGGGACTGTGTTTCTTGGGGTAATAAATGCTTGTTTCCCCTTTAGGTTCCAAACACTAGAGGTCATTCGTGAAAGGAGTAGCTGGGTTTCTGTCCTCGGCTGTTCAAAGGGATTGTCTAAAACTCTGACAGAAAATGCTAAGTTCTTAGAAAACATTTAATCCTCAGTAGATCCTGTGTAAATATCATAGAAAGTTGGCAGAAAGTGTGTATTTTTAGAAAAACTATCTCTTACAAAAATACATGGGAAACACCTTTAATAAAATAGATGTCATACTCTTTTCACTAATTGCATTTTTAATTTTTAGTTGTAACTGCACAGAAGAATGAAAAATAAAGGTCTTAAGGTGGCTGTCCATGGTTTTCAACTTATTGTCCTGCTAATTTAGTTTGGCAAGCAGATCTCCAATTGAGGGCATCTTCTCTGCCTGAATCGATTCAGAACAGAAAATTGTAAGGGCACCCGAGGACTCGGTTGTTCATGGCACTATTACTCTTAGTATTTGGTGGTCATTTAGACACAGCCGCCTGTGGGGCTGGGCTATTTATTATTACATGGCTACAGATTCACCTGCTGTTTCAGTCAAATACCACACTCACCCCACATAGTCGAAAGGATATTTAACAGCAGATTTCTACCCAACTGACAGGATCATGCATGTAGTCAATTCGATTTAGCATTCAGTGATTTAAAATACCAGATTTATTGGCTTGCAAATACATGCCTTCCTTCAGGCAGATTCAGCTTTTTGGTTTCCTTCTGGTTTACAATAGATATGCATTACATGTAAAACTGGAAGTTTTACATATAATTTTATTTTCACCATTTCTTTTGGAACATGGCACCATCCACATGTTTATTAAGAAAGTTTCGTGCCACTGGTTTAAAAGGAAAAGCTTCAATTTTACTTGGAATCCAAGCCATATCTGGCTCCCTCTAGCTCAGTGACAATTCATCCTTTGGTCCAGAATCACTGATAAAGTCAGTGTGTTTCTGAGAAGACTAGGGAAATGACACTTCAGAGCCTAAGTTCAGCTGTTCATAACCATAATGAAGAGGAACTGGAAGCTGAGAATTAAAAGAAGAAAGGAAAGGAAGCTACTTAGCAATCAGAAGAAACACAGTGTTTATGAGATCATTAGACACCCATTTGAAGTGCTTTTTCCTAACTAGCTTTAGCAAAAAGGAAGTTGTCAACTTAAGTCAATGAATACAATCCTATATCCACATGACTATGAAGCAATTAATGCACCTTAATGCCATAATGAAATGGTTGGGGATTATAAAATGCCTCTTCCAAATTCAGGGCTGTTTTTCCACAAGAAGTCTTTGATGTCTGTGCTGTCAGATAAAGCTGGCTCTTATGTCAACAGAAAGACGGTGTGCTTGGCAACCTATCCACAGGCAAAATGCAAATATACCTGCCCTCCTTCTCGATGGCCTCTGAAATAACTACTGATTTGGGCTGAAAAAATAGGAAGCTAGAACATTTTCTTATTTAGCTTCAGGTAGAGTCTTGGCTATAGCAATCTGGAGCACCATGAAAAATGTGTGGTATTTCCCACTGCATTTTTAGACACATAACACATAAATACAGAGGTAGCAATGAAAAAGGTCTCCATGCTGATGTGGCTTAATTCAAGCTATTTTCCTCTCACTCTTAGCTTGCTGTCCCTGATTTGAGGGTACAGTATTAACATAACCATCAGACTGAGGTGGCTTAATTCAGGCTTATTTTCCCTCTCCATCCTGTTTTCTATACTTGATATGTGGGTACAGTATTAACATACCATCCACATAATGAGGGCTTGCCTGGACAAAATAAGAACCTTAAAGGGTGACCCCCTGTGTGCTTTTCAGACCACGGACTTTTGCATATTCACCTAGAGAATGGAATTGATTCTATTCAATATTTACATTAATCATTTCCTGATCCTGAAATTCATTGCAAAACAATCGCTTCTTCAGGATTTCCCTCTACCCTGCTGTCTTATTTAGTGTCATCATTTTGCTTTCTATCCATACTGCAAGCCATAGGTGTAAGACAGCCCATTTACATATTAACACTTATTATCATTACAAATATCATTTCTCTTGGTTTCTTATTTTTTAATCAAGCTTGAATTTAAGGTGATCTGGGGCACAAAGAGGGGCTTAAGCAGGAGCTGCAGGCATCCCCACGTGACGCAGTAGATGGGCCTTCCTTATAGGCAGGGAGGCAGGCTTATCCTGGAAGACAAGTGTCTCACCTGAGCTGCCCAGGGAAGCCTAGCGGGCTGGAAGCTCACTCAACAGTCTGACAGCTACACAATTGCTCTGGAGTGGAGATTGGGAGAGAACAACCGGCTTAGCTGCCATGTCCATTTCTTACCCTATAACTCAACATGCTGCAGATGGAGATATTCTTCCTGACAAGCCAAGATTTTCCACAACAAGCCTGGGAAGCTGTGCATAGAACGCAGTTTCCTAGGACTGTTCCAGAGAAGCCTCTCTAGCTGGCCCTCATGGGTCCTAGAGAGATGTACGTGCACACTCCACTGCTTGTGGTCAGGTCTACCCAGTAGGAACCCTACTATCCCAATAGAGTGGGTTTCTAGTCGGAAAGAAGCATGGCCACACACTGGTAAACCCAGAGCACCCCACGTAGCTCCTTTCTTTTGAAGGGCATTGGTCAGGAAGAATATCACCAACCAAATGGAAGCTGTATTTGCTCTCCATGAAAGGTGAGCAGTGCATGTCTCAGCAAGGATTTACTGTAGCATGTCCAAAATAAACAGACAGGGGTGAGTGGGTGAGGACGGGGGTTCTGTTCCTACTTCAAAGGTTCTTCATGGCTGCTCCTGGAGCAAGAGACTCCTTCAGGATTTCTCCCCACAGGAAATTCACTGCCTTTATCTATTCGAAACTGGAAGAGACGACAGCCCTTCTGTTTGTTTTGTGTTGATGTTAAACAAATGCATGGGTCCATTACAGCCACATGGGCCTCATTCAACACAAGGCAGCAATAGGAATATAGTCGCTGTTGAGCCAGTGGGAAGAGAATGGATTTGCCTATTAATTTGTATTGTTCAATATTTTCATTTAATTAAATGCCCCAGTCTTCCCAGTGGATCAAACTATACCTACCCTTAGCTGTTTTCAGAAGCCAAGAGGTCTCCTCAACAGACTACCCCTAGAAATCCACCATGATTTAAAGATTTCAAGATCAGCTGTTATTTCTTCAGTGGATAAGATCAAGCCTCCAATAATTATTTTCTTAAATCATGATTTGGCTGTGAAAAGTGGTGAAACAAAAGAAGAAAGAGTTGGGGGAAGGTAAGAATGGAGGGAAAAAAACAAATGTTGGGTTGATCTTTAATTATTTACTTATATTTTAAAGCTCGAACTTCATTTGAACCAGTTTGAATTCTTTGGGCTTTCTGATGGCTGGACATCCCAGTGAACAAACCTGCCACCCACATTGGAAAATCCTCATGTTTTCTAAAAAAGGATTTAGCTTTAGATGTTTTACAGCTCTGCTTTTGTAGTAAGATGCAATAAAAACTGGATGGAAGATATTTTAGTTTGCAGAATTTTTCCTTTTTTTTGTCTTTGCATAAAACAAGATTTTTAAAAGCATTAGAAGTCTCAGATAATTTTTGGAAGTGGGTAGGGTATAAAATGTAAGCAGACTAAATTAGTGATATGATGACAACCCTGATTCAAAAGTGTCTATGAAGTTTGTGCAAATAACATTACATCAGAATCTTTTCCCTAGGAGAAAAACAATTTTAAGAAAGAACACAAAACCGTGGCAGACATATTCCATCAGATGGGGGCCAACTGGTTGCCGGCCTATAGACACTCATGTGGAAAGTCATCTGATAGACCCAACTCTATAAGCACTTGATCTGCCCAAAGTTTCCAGGAACAGATGTCAAAACAGAACAGACTTCTGGAGACAAGGAAACTCAGACTGGCCCAGTCTTCTGACCCTTTTAAGCCACTGACCTCCCACAGCACTGAGTGGAACAGTCCATCTTAAAGAGCATCAAGGGTTATCATTTTCTGCGAGTTATTTCTCTGAACTCCACTGCTTGCCTGATGATATTTTCATTCCCACAGTGATTAAATGGTATGATTACCAGGTACACAGGTTTTACTTATAGGGAGGTCTGTACACAATTAAGAACAACCTTAGGTAGAAGCTACATGTGTCCCAGATGGCACAGTCAGCTTATGACTAAAAAAGCCATACTCCTTTTGGTTATGAAAAGTTTCACTTAATGGAACACTGTGCATTAATGCTTATTTGCTTGTTTGTTTCACACATTTTTCAAGACTTGCAATTACAATCACCTGTTTTCCCCCAGTAACTATTGTAATGATGGATACATAATGGAAACAATCATTTTATAAAATTAAATGTGCTAATTTGAACACATGCAAACAATTGTTCTTTTCTGTGTAACAGATCCTGTGCTGACATGGCTAAACTTTAAAAGTCTTTTTCTTTTCTATGATTAGATATATGTTCAAAAGGAAAAATATACATATATTAGATTTGGAGCCTATATATTAATATATGCATGTGTGTGTATATATATATACATATAGACTCCAAATCTAATTTTGAACTAAACAAAGACATAAACGATTATTGGGTTTTTTAAAAAAGAAGTTAAAATACCATTTTATGGACAAATTATCTTTATATTATCAAATAAAATGTGACATGCCTTTAAAGAGAGCAGTAAATTACTATGTGAGCAAAACCACACATTTTAAAGTCATCATTGTTTAAGGCTTCACTAAGGGAATTCCATGTGATAACATGATCTATGCTCTTAATTTATAGACTTTGGGATGTACTAACGAAAGACTGGCATTCATTGATTCATTCAATAATATGAGAGCCTAGTTGTACATTAGGTGTTGTAAAGGAGCTTGTAATCTAGTGGGGAAAGTGGGAATGCAAACTTTATTATATGTAGGGTTCCATAAAAGAGGCCTTAGTGTCATAACAACATAGAAAGGAAAAGAGAACCAGAGAAGGCTTCACAGAGGAGGTGTCCTTTGAGCTCAAGTTTGAGTTACAAATAAATATTTTCTCTCTCTTTCTTCTTTTCTCTCTCTCTTTTTTTTTTTTTTTTTTTTTTAGAGATGGGTTTTTACTATGTTTCCCAGGCTGGACTTGAAATCCTGGGCTCAAGTGATCCTCCTGCCTCAGCCTCCTGAGGAGCTGGGACCTCAGGTGCACACCACCATGGCTGGCTTACAAGTAAATCTTAAAGAAAAAAAAGAATGTACGAAGTGCCAGCCACATTGAGAGGTGCACTGTAGGGGCTCAATTAATGGAAATTCTTTTCTTTCTTCTCCTAATATCCTTTTAAGTTGTAAATGTTACTTTCAAAATCTCCCAAACTTTAATCTTACCTGTCACTTTTTATAATTTAAATTTCTCCATAACCAATGCAAAGATTGAATCACAATCATATTAAACTTGAATGATAACTTAATTGCATTCATAAAAACATACAGTCTAGAGAAAAATGGTTGTGGTCCTAACCTCTCCTTTGTATGCTCTAGATACACCTGAGATATTGTATTCAATTCTGAGTGCCAAATTCTCATAGGGACATGAGTAAACATAAGTCTACATGGGATAATGACAGCAATGGAATTTCAAGCTCTCCACATAATGGTCAGTAGAAAGAACTGTGTATGTTTAACCTAAATAAAAGGAAAAACATTTAGCTGCTTCTTATCAATTAAAATCTGTCACATGAAAGACAAATTTGACTTATCCTGATGTTTCCAAATGATACACCCAAGACTAAGTAATAGAAGTTGCAGGGTGATAAAATTTGGCTCAATTTAGGGAAGAACTTTCTAATGTTCAACTACTCCCCATCAAGTTTAGAGCAAACAACAATCCGAGAGGAACTTGGAGAGATATGTTCAAACGTCACATAATTGGTTAGATGGATACATAGAAAAGTCTGCTGTGTCACTGAGATTCTGTGATTCTATGACATCCAAAAGAAGATAGATTTTGTTTTTTTTTTGTTTTTATTTAGCCATAATTTTCCCAGTCTAACAAATGATGCATGGAAAATGTCAGGTAAGTCATTCTTTGAAATTTTTACACCTAAAATTGTGTATGTAATATCACATTATTCATGTACAAATAGAAACATGTTGGCAGCTTGACTTCACTGCTTAATATTTGTACTGTAAATGAAGGCAAAAAAAATATTCTTGATATTAATTGACAGCCTTCGAAAATACCCCATAGGTTTGGGTATTTGCAGAGCCCTTGCAAAGATCAGAAGGCAATGTCCTATGGTGAGAAAATTGATACCATGAAACAGTAATTCTCTTTGAAGCTCAGAAAAGAGATCCACTGAGGAAAGTTAAACACACAAAAGCCAAGATTTACCAACTATGGAAAAAAAAAATGTCAGTATCTGAAACTCTTTCAAGCAAAAGCCTAATTTCTAGCAGTGGTAAATTGTCAAGACTGGACTGAAGAAGACTAATGAAGCCATGCTTTCCTCCCCCAAATCTCATGTCTTATACAGCTCTCACTGCAACTGCTTAGCAGGATCAGAGGACCCCAGAGGCCAAAGGGCATTAGTCTAAGCATGTGGGGAGTTCACTGAGTGTGTTATCCTTGGACACTACCCAATGGCATGGTGTGGACAGAATCTGCTGAGCTTAGGTTCATGGAGACAATCAAACACTAACAACAACTAAAAGTAAACTTTACAAACACATTTTAATAAAGGATCTTATTAGTCTGAGATTTCATTTACAAAATCACCTGGACAAACACTCCATGAACCACCCCTTTCCCCACCCCCTGGCACCCAAATCATTTTGTTTTTTATTCATATGACAGAAAATTAATCATTTTAATGTGAACGATTCAGTTGCATTAAGTACAGTCATGGTGTTGAGCAACGACTACATTTATTTAGCTCCAAAACATTTTCATTACCCCAAAAGGAAACCCCATACCCATAAGCAGCCACTCCCCATCTCCCTGCCTTCCCCAAGCCCTAGAAAACTCCGATCTGTTTTCTGTCTCTATGGATTTACCAATTCTGCATATTTCATATAAATGGAATGAACTACATGACCTTCTTTCATTTAGACACTATTTTTAAAGATTGATAAATAGTTTATATATATTTTTTTGCCATGCTTTACATTGGGATTCAACATGCTTTATTTTGGATGTCAACAACTACACTCTCCATATAGCTCTCAACAAAGTGCATTTACTCCTTATAATTTGAGCATCACAACAACCTAATAAAGTAGGCAAGGACTACCTTATTATTACACTTCACAAGTGAGAACATGGAGGCAAAGTGAGTTGGTCCAGCACCTCACAGTAAAGCTATGGAATGCACTCTGCTCTCCTTGTTTTATAGCACCACATGATTCCTGTTGAGTTCTTGCTAACACACCTAGCCAAAGCTTCTAACACTTGGAAGATACTCCAATATAGTCTAGGATCTGTATTTTTTAAATTTCAAAATCATATTTTAAATGAGTAGAATAAATGAAAACAGCTTTTGGTTATATCATTATTATCTGCTCTCAATAGAGAGCTGTTTTTGACATACAACAGTTTCACATGACTGGAAGTCAGCTGTGCACACGAGACTAGGTTCTGTCCCAAGTCCAGATCTCCACTTGCAGTCACTTGGAAGTCAGTTCAGCTGCCAAGTCTTTGGGCCTTGGGTGTTGTCTGGAGCTTGGCTTTGTTATCTGTACAGTAAGAAGATTGCACAAAAACGACCTCTAAGGTTTCTTCCAGATCAAAATTCTACAAAGCTAAGCCCCAGCTTAAACTCAACTGTGATCTCATGTGCTCCATCCACACGAGGCCAATACAGCTATTTGAAAGATGAATCAGTCAGGTTTGTTCATTACTAATGCGAATGGCCATTCCATTTTGCTGAACATTTTCAAGAAATCATGAATGTTCTTTATCAAACTAACTGTCCCACCCAGATTTTATTGACTAAACGATTTGTATGTAAATAGACAATGTGTAAAGAGACCTTAGTAATTTGGCAATGGCCATATTCTTGCCTTTCTGGTGTAAAACAGTATTTCAGACAAATAACTCATTCCATGGTGGGGCTGTCCACATCACTCTTGAATTTGACACAGATTAGGAGGACTGCCAAACAGCACTTTCAGCAGGTTCATAGACACTTGTTATTTTCAACCTGGTGCTTAAATTCAATAATTAACTTGCCATCAACCAAAAAGTTAATACCTGAATCTTGTTATGCCCCCTCCATAGACTTTTTTCCTGGGTTAGGTTTTATTTTTAGCTGTGGCTTCAGTAATTCACCCAGGATAGGGGAGTCATCAAATTTAGCAGGGATAGACTGCCATCTAGAGACCAGAATTTGAGTTCCAACATCTTGGTCCTCAGTGAGCTTGCTCTTTAGCAAAAGCAGCAATCTGCCAAATGAAGACCTTTGCTCTTGCTTGGGCAAGGTGGGATACGCCCCCTAAATCCAAAGAGGGACATTCAAGAGCAGGGAGCTAGAGGCGGCCAGGCTCTGGAAGTCTGTCAGTCTCTGAAGGCTAGGTGACCACTGGGGACATTACTGACAACTAGTAGATAGACCCTGCCTGTTGGCTCAGAAATGAGTTCTTTAAGTTGATATTATACACAGAGTCTCATTTGCTGGAAATGGAAACCACACTCCAGGCCAGTTAGGATTTTTCAACTTGCAACATCACCTGGAAAGGAAGGCGTCCTTCTCCAGGACAGGGAAGGCTGAAAAAGTCTTTCATGTGAGAATCCAGTCTGTGTATTCCTCATAAAACTCAAACTTGCCTTTCGTTTTCTGCTTGAGCATAACTTAGTTTATACATCCTGGGCACATATGATACTATCCTCTGCTTATTGTGTCTACAACTTAAAAGGAATAACAGCCCCTAAGCTTTTGGAATTTGGATCTGAAGATCATATTGTTTCTGGTGTTTTCAATGGGAACTGCATGGTTCGGAAATCCTTCTCCCTTTTTTTTCCCCGAAACTGTCCTTCACTGCCCTGTGCTAAGCCCACCTCTTCCGTCAGACAGTCCTGTGATGGATGTGTGGAGGCTGTCTGCAGAAGCACAGAACTGAGACAGACGTGGCTAAGATTAATTAACATATCCATTTGATAACTGTGCCCAGAAGTTCAGCAGCAGGAATGTTTTACTAAAAAAAAAATTAACAACTATTATTGTTAACATCAAAATCCTACGCCAAAAGAATTCCTGATTTGCTGATGTTGATTAAATGGTCAAGGCTGGCCAATGGAATGTCATTGAGGAATCTTTCAGCTAATGGTGAGAGTGACCAAAAAACGCTATGTCGAAAGATTTTTATAACTAGAGCATAAAGTATGCCATATGCATCCAAAGTTCCAGATATCATTTCTGGCTAGACTTCACATGTTTTAGGAACTTTTAAATCCAGAAAGTGCTTTTGTTGCAGGTATTAAATGGAGTTTAGGAAACAGACCCTTCAGTGTAGTGTGGTAGATGAAGCTTGAGTTTTAGGGTACAAGCAACTGAGCTTTCGATCTCTGCTCTCTCACCTTTTAGAGAACCTGGGTAAGCTTCAGTTTCCTCTTCTATAAAAAATGGGGAAAACTACAAGAAGAGTCATTATGAGGATTAAGTAGAATAACTTATCTGAAAGTGCCCACACATGGTAGGTGCTTAAAAAATGCTCCCATAGTTTCTTTTCCTTTATGTTCTTACACCTGCCATCATTATCTTAGTGGTGTTCTGCAGATGGAAACCAGGATGTGAATAATTTTTGTTCTGATAATTTTACTTAATCCCTAGAATGCTAACTCTTCTAAACCAATGTTTCTCAAGCTTGAGTGTGCACATGAGTGAAGATCTTGTTAACATGCAAATCTAGGATGTCTGGGATGGGGCCTGAGATTCCACATGTCTAACAAGCTCCCAGGGGATGCTGCTGGTTTGAGGACCACATTTTACGTAGCCATCACTGGTCCACAAAATACCACCCATGGACAAACTCCCTGTGTTTGTACATGAAGTTTTATTGGAACACAGGCACAGCCATTCTTTTACATATTGTGTATGGCTGCTTTCTTCCTACAACAGCAGCATGATTTATCTCTACAGTTCGCAGACCCCTGCTCTAAACTATTCCCCTATTCCCTTTTTTTTTCCAGACCCATAAATTAAGTTACTCATTGGCAGAAGCACTGAAGCATGGGCTGGGGGAGGTATGGGGAGGGTAAAATAAGAGAGAGGAGCAGCTACCTGTATTCACTTCCTATTGCGGCTATTCTAAATTGTCACAAACTCAGGGCATTGAAATAACATATATTTATTATCTTATAGGTCTATAAGTTAGAAGTCTGACACAGGTCTCACTGGGGTAAAATCAAGGCATCAGCAATGCTACATTCCTTTCGAAAGCTCCAGGACAGGATCCACTTTCTTCCCTTTCCAGCTCCTAGAGATGCCCACATCCCTCGGCTCATGGTCCTTTGTCCACCTTCAAGGCCAGCAGTGTAGCATCTCTCTGATTCTTCTTCTGCTATCACATCTTTCTCTGGCCACAGCTAGGAAAAGTTTTCTACTTTTAAGGACTCATGTGATTAAATTAGGTTAATCCAGACAATCCGGGTAAATCTCCCTATCTCAAAGTCCTTAACTTAATCACATTTTCCGTGTAAGATAACACATGCACAGGTGCTGAGGATTAGGGTGTAGACATCTCTGGAGATTATTCCTACCTCACTATGTCAAAGCATATTCTTCAACAACAATTTTCCAATCATTTCTCCACTGTAATATGTTGACATGGTAGTCTTTACACTATGCTGAAAAGATGTCAGAGGAAGCCATGTGACAGAAAGACCAGGAAACCTGTAGAGAAAGTAGTAAAAGGGGTTACTTTTTTGTGCCGTTTCTCCCACCAAACAAGGCTTAGTCCTCAAGGAAACCTTGTACATGTGTGCAGGTAGTACACTGCTCAACCCAGAGAATGCCCCGAAGTTGCTCAGGGCACAAACTTTACAACCATACATGGCAGCCCTGCCCTCCCTATTCCAGCTGCCAGCTCCTGAAATCAGAATTTCTCTCTACCTCTAGCTATTGAGCATGATTGCATTGAATTCTTTAAAAATATGAAATATTTTCTTTAGCTTACACCATACATAAAATAATTTTCCCACTTCAATATGTTGTGATAAAATTAATCACTCTGCAAAAAAAGAAAAGAAAAAGAAAACAACCTAAAAAAAAAAGAGAGAGAAAGGAAAATACAGTCTAATAGCTATGGAGTAGCAAGAAGCTCAGAAACAAACTGCAGTCACTCAGTTTTGGGCCCATACACAGTGTCATTGAGACAATGGTATTAATAACAATGCAGAACCCAAGACTGCAAAAGGGAGAGGAAATGTTTTCCTGTGGCTCTGGGGCAAGAAAGCAGGGGTTGGAACAAAGAGGAGAGAAAAGAGTCCTCACAAGAATACTTCTCAGTTGCACCTACAGCCCAATGAGAAAGGTTTCAAATATGAATCCCTGACAACCGCCTGCTAGGCTGTTGCATTTAATCCTTCACATTTTGAATATGTCATGGTGCTCCACAAAAAAAAAGCTTATTGCATAAGCTGTTGTGACTCTCCTAAGCTCATTCTCTTCAATAATGCCAGAAATATAATAACAGGTAGGTGATCAGGAAAATATATGTGATCCAACTATTGTGTAAGATTCCATTTTGCTAAAGGTCAAGACAAATTATTATGAACTCCTTGGAGATAATGTTACACGCTTGCTGGGGACAAAAGGTTTCCTTCCTTTCAGAAGAGTTTCTTAGAAGCAATGTGTGCTGTGTTTCAATCCTCAGCTAACTTTTAGTTAATGACTCTTGCCTTTTCTCCTAGCAGCTCTGCTTATTAAAAGGAGAATGCAATCTGGAGTGTGTGCTGTCAGAGTGAACAGCGGGGTCAGTCACTAATCCCAAATTGGGTGCCCCAGGATGCCTGCTACAGAATGGGGGGGAAACGCTTACGTTTGATTAACCTTCCAGGTAGAGAAAGGGAGGCAGCCAGGGGTCTGCAGCTACATGACATGGTATAATAGTAGTTTTAAAATATGGCATTCCTAGGAAGATGCAAGAAAAGTCACAGCATGTGGTGCTGACTTAGTGTAACGAATGAAGAAGATTGTGGTCTACACAATAGCAAGTAAGCCTTTGGGGGAAGAACATCACCAACTTGAGCATTCATTTTCTTCAAAATATTTGTAACAATATGATAATCCCTTATGTCTACATGGTGCTTTATAGAGTGTATAATGCTTCAAGGACGCTACTCCATTTGATCTTCACCACTGTCTTTTGTGTCAAAGGTTTAGAATTGAGGAGCGCTTTCCCTATTTAAAAAAAAATCCTGATTAACTGTCAATGCACTTTTTTTTTTTCCCCTGGCCTTTTCTTAAACACATTTTTAGGTATAAAAAGTGAAGAGGAAAGAAACATCATTGGGTGAGGAAGGGGATGTTGGGCTAATGAGGAAGTAGAAAAAACTATGCTGTTTAGAAAAACATCTCTCGAGCACATGTCTCTCAGACAGGAATACTCATGGATCAAAGAAAGTACAAGGTCGCTTTTATTTCTGGGACTCCAGGAACAATAACAACAACAAAAAAGTCTTTATGTGTGTCTTTCTTACTAGACAACGAGTTCCAGGTGTGCAGAGGTGGAGTGAAATATCTCGCACTTTGTAGGCACTCAAATAACGTTTGCTGAACAAATAGATGAGTGAAATAAAGAAAGTGAGAAAAGTCACCATAAAATAATCAAAACCCAGTGACTTTACCACCAGGTTTGATCATGTGAGGAAAGTTGTGAAATATATATTTACACCAGTCATCTTTTAAACACAGTTGTTTCTGACTCTTTAACCCAAGAGTTGTCATCGTGAGCTTGATGCAGTGATTTGCCACAGACCTGATGGAGATCATTTAGGTAATGCACAATTTTTATAATTGCTTAATCCAGCAGGCCATATCCAGTTTAGAAAATAGAACTTCTTAATTCTAAGCAAAATCTGATGACAGGAATAGCAGCTTACAAATTCACAGTTTCCTCTCCTGCCTCATATTCCACAGTTATTAGGTATATATCCCAATAATTCCTTTTCCATTTTTGAGTCAAAGGGCATCTCGGGTCTTCTTCCGCAACTGGGCTTATTATGCCAACAAGGCTCTGATATCTCACCCACTTACCCGCAGCATCTTAAACTAGTGACAACAAGCAAAAATCCATACATACCCTTTTGCACTTTGTTTACTCAGATCAGGGCACACACTGTTATAAAGCCAATGCACCTTGTCAGTGCTAGATTCAATCTTCCAAACGTAATGAAAAAAAAAAGGTCTGTGATTACAACCCAAACCTTCTTGCAAAAACCCATCAGGAATCAGTCTTCTTTTAGGAGTTGCAAATTCCTTTGTGTGAGAAACTTAGTTTAATAAAAATGCCAAAATAGACTTTGTTCTAGACAGACAGCAACAGGGATAAGAAATAATACTGTGTGCTTTTGCTTGAGTTGAGGCTGTAATTTCAAATGGAGGTTACAGCATGAATTCTTTAGAGAGGAGAATGTGGTGGAATGTTAACTTTTCAGTCATCAAAAGACACTTCTGGACATTCATATTTATCTCTAATTTTCTGCACAAATATTTGTTAGCCTGATGACAGTGTGCATTATGGTTGTTCTCCATTAGCTAGTGTTATAGTTTTATGGGCCACGCAGAGAAAGTGGAGGAGGAGCTCAGCCGCCTGTGGAGTGTTATTTTGTTGTTGTTGATTTTCAAAGGAATTCAGGCAACCACCTTCATTCCGGTGACAGGGGAAGGGGAATATTTTATTATTGGCCAACCCCAAAATGTTGCAGTTGGCTAGACTCAAACCATGTCTTAAGTTCGAAAGAGGTGATAAAAAGCAGTCTTAGCTATCCAAATAACTATGAAATCTTCATGAGTTATTTCTCAAAAGAAAGAAAAGAAAGGGAAAAAATAAGCACATGGAAGAGTATTGTTCTTTTCCTTTAAAAAAAAAAAGGCTTGAAATATGTTTAAAAATATTTTATGAGGTCACACTAAGAAAAAGAGTAATTGGAAGAAAAATTCTGCTTGTCTAAGCGAAGAGCACATTTGTAGCGGTAGGGTAAATGTTTTATCGATTGAGAAGCTGGGAAACTCAAGTCATTACTCACCATGGGCTAAAGAATAATTGCTAATGCTCTGGCGGAAAGATTAAAAACAGTTTCTGGAAGTATTTCTTACAATGATCAATGGTGTATCATCCCAGGCCATTGGATCTTCAATAACATTTTTCCCTTTTGGGATACAATCAATTTTTATAATATGATTCATTTGCCAGTGGGCATGCTTTCTTCATACGATGAAAAGGCACTTAGCATCTTATATTGTTGAAAAGTAATCTCATATAGCCAAAGATCAGGCTGTGGTATAGAAGACTCACCTGAATCCATCTCTATTTTAAAGAGGTTTGGGAAATCATCTAGGTCGGGGGGTTTTGGGGGTGCATCTTTGTTATTGCATTGTTAACCCTTTAAGAATGTATTTAGTACACTCTGACAGCAGTCATGACCATCATAAAATGAAGATAGTGACTGAGAGTGCTGTGTTAGATCTGAGCATATGCCACGATGAGCTTGAATCATTTACAACACTAATTACCATGGCAGAACTCTCAGGTCAAGGGTTGCCTTACAGCTGTCTACCAGCTGCCCACATCTGACGAGGTCTTCAGCATCCTGCAGCAGAGCTCGACTTTACTCCACTGCTGCTGAATCTATCAATGCATCTCTGCTTTAATAAATAACAGCTTCAGTCAGGAAAGGATGTGCTTATTCCAAAATTTCTCCCAGGAGAGAAAGCACTGAAAGTTTGGGCACGGCGATTTCTTTGGCTCCAGCTTGCCATTGGACTTGTGATGAGAAAGAAGGGAGGCCCCTTCGCCAGGGTCTGCCAAAAGAATAGGCAAAAAGAAGGCAGTGGAGCCAAGCTCAGGAAGTGATAAAACCTTCTCTGGATGAGTGACATGCACCCCAAGCTGGGATTTTATTTGAATGTGAAAACAATGGCAATGGCTTTTATGAGATTACAGAAAGGTTAATCCACTTTCTGCTTATTTCAAATTCTCCTCACTCAACACCTTGGCTTTGTACCCATGGAACTGAACATCCAAATTAAAATAAAAGAAAACAGACAAAAAATTTTTGAAAATACGGCTTAGATTCTCTACATTTCTACTATTTCCTTGTTTGATGGTGAGATTATGCCCAACACCCAACCTAGATTCTTAAGCACAACCTCAAATTTGTTTTCGTTTGAATGTTTAGCATTGTATAGACATAATCGTTCACTATGTTTGCATGCTTCTAGTCTATTTATTTGATAAACCAAGTCATTGTGTTTCCTATATTTTTTTTAATTTCAAAAGAAAAAATATTTAATCTTAAAAAATTAAAATTAATAAGAAAAAAATTAAAAGAAAATAATAACTAAATAAAAACACCCTTGTATTCTTAATAATCAGTCACTGCAAAATTAGTCTTCCTGAAAGGAAATTTTAAATCATCCTTCTCATCATAATAAAAGTCAAATTTATTGAGTACTTACTTTGAGCCAGGCACCAAGTAAAAGCCAAATATTTTAAGGTATACCTTATAAATATTTGCTCAGCTTTTTACTTGGTTTTTACAACAATAGTACGAGGTAGGCACATATTATTTTCTTTTCTTTTCTTTTTTTCTACAAAACAAGAAATTGAGACCTAAAGTGGTTAAGTAACACTAACTACAGCGACAAAGCTAGGTTACGGTAGGGCTGAGAACAGAACAGTTCTCTCTAAAGGGAGGGCTCTTAGCTCCCTCACTATGTTTCATGCTCATGAATCTTACTGGCTCCCAATTTGCTAAGAGTATGGATGTAATCATGCAGTGTAATTTGCGCCTCTCAATCTAGAATTCAAGACCGTCCCTAATAGATTCCCGATGAACCACCCGCCCAATGCTATCTTTGGTAAATGATAATCTGACTTTTACATTCCTGCCACAATGCTCTTCTTGCCATTTGGTCTCCCTCACCCTCATCTCTCTCCTCCTTCCCAGCTATACTTCTGCTGCCACGGGTGCCACGTCTCAGATAGACCCTGCCAGAAGTTCTTTCTCACCACTCTGAATGCCTACTTCACTTTGTTGTGTACTATTTAGAGTGTTTGTGTTTCCTTATCTTCTGGTCATCTAAATGTGTCATATATTGTATCCCATATAGGTATCAGTCTTGGTGCCTGGCACAATGCAAGATTCACAATAAATTCTGAATTAATATTTGCTGAATGAACAAATAAAAACTAGAGGTAACAATATTAGTTCATCATGAGTAACAAATACTCTCTCGGGAAAGCCATTTTAAACCATTTCTACATGTGCAAATCATTCTTAGAACAAAATTTTAGATTTTAAACCTAGTTGGGTATTAATCAGACCTTGGTCTTTGGGTAGTATATTAGTTTGTTAAGGCTGCCGTAACAAAATACCACAGACTAGGTGTTTTAAACAACAGAAATTTATTTTCTAAATGTTCTGGAGGCTAAAAGTCTAAGACCAAGGTGTTGACAGGATTGGTTCCTCTCCTGAGGCCTCTCTCTTGGCTTGTAGACTGTGTCTGCACATGGTCTGCTCTCTGTGCTCACACATCTGATGTCTCTTCCTCTTTTCATAAGGGACATCAGTCAGGTTGGATTAGGACTCACCCTAATGGCCTCATTTTAATGTAATCAACTCTTTAAGGACCTATGTCCAAATACGGTCATATTCTGAGGTATAGGAGGTTGGAGCTTTGACATATAAATTTTGGAGAGACACAACTCAGCCCATAATAGGAGGTTTTAGGAAAAGATAGAAGGCACTATATTGGATGAAAGTATTAAGAAGTAAAATGGTTAGTTCTCAAATAACCATTTAGAATCCCTGGTCATATAATGTAGACCTAGCTTTATAAAATGCGGGCCCCTTTGTTTGATGGTGAATCTGTCAGTAAATTTGAAAATGCCTGAATTATACAATTTACAGTGAACAAAGTGAAAACCCAAGGCCATTTCAATTATAGAGCAATTCGTCAAGTATAACCTGGGACAGGAAGCATCTGAGAACACAGATTGAGTTAGAGTGAGGGAGGTCGGATATGCAAAATTCCTCCTCCAGTACAAACCTGGGTGGGGGCGGGGGGGTGGTCTCTGAAGACACGTCAGCATGATATAACAAAGTGTGGCTATTCTCATAATTGTGTTTGCTCCAGTTCTTGGGCCAGCACACTTTCGATGCTCCAACGAAGTAGAAAAGAGCTCATAGATTTTCAAGGCTGCAACTCGAGCTAGAGGTATGCCGTTAACAGTTCAAGACAGGGGAAAATTGTAATATATGGCCTCCAAATTTACACTCTTCTTGACCCAGGTAATGAAACATGAACCACACATTCAGCTTTTGATAAAGTAGCGCTCAGTTATGCGGTGAGGGACAGCAGGCAGGTATTTATTTCTCTGGCTGCAATCCTAACTTGTCCTTGACTGGCAAGGCTTTTGCATTAACCCTTTCCCCAGAGGGTTCTGAGGAGGCTGGCCCCTGGTGACGAAGCCTTACTGTGTTACCACCCCTCCTTCAGGTTTCCATTCCCTTGTTATTATCTCAGTTCCATGGGCTATTGCTGCTGTTAAAGCGATAACATCTTGTTGAATGATTACAAATTGCAATCAAAGAAAGGGAGACAAGTTCTGTGCAACATTCAGTCAGTCTCTGGTAAGCAAAAAGCAGGCTGTCAGAAATTGCCCATCTCGGAGACTGACTCTGTGAGTGACCCTGGATCAAGCCACTATCCTTCATCTTGCATTACGTGATAACATGGGAAATTCACTGACCCAGTTTTTGAGAATTAAGAAAATGATGACTGCAGAGTAGTATAACATAGAAAGCTTCAGAAGTACTAATAACCATAACCATCACTTATGGAGTTATAGCAATAAAATATAACTTAATGGGCCAGAAGGTAAAGGTCATGGGGGGTGGAGGTGTTGAGAGGCTGAGAAAAGGAGAGAGAAGAGGAAGGGAAGAGAACAGGAGCATCTGAAGATGCATGTTGGAGGTGTAGTTCCAGATCGCCAGTAATTTGTCCATCTTGAGACAGGCGTGACCCAGCATAACAATATAGTCCTGTGTTGCTTGACGACAGGGACACGTTGTGAGAAATGCATTGTTAGGCAATTTCATGGCCTAACAATGAAGTATGAACTTCTCAGAGTGTACTTACAGAAGCCCACACACTTAGGCAACACGTCGGTACAGAACGTGACTGTACTGAATAGTGCAGGCAGTTGTAACACAATGGTAAGTATTTGTGTATCTACACATAGAAAAGGTGAAGTAAAAATACTGTGTTATAATGCAATGGGACCACCGCCAATGCATATGTGGTCCGATGTTGACTGATACATCCTATGTGGTGCATGACTGTCTTCCTGTAGTGAGAGCTTTAAAGTGAAACACAAGCCTTAGCTCCCAGGAAGGATGAGGGGCATGTGTGTGTGTGTGTGTGTGTGTGTGTGTGTGTGTGTGTATGTGTGTGCATGTGCTTATTGTAAGTGGGGTGGAGGAGCATGCGTGACTTTTGGGAAGGAAGTGGGATCTGTCTCTGAAGGAGAGGATCCAGGTTGGGCACTGTGTGGGGATAACAAAGGAGGCCTGGCACTCAGCTCTTCATGGAAAGGGTGCTGGCACAGAAACGCAAACAATGGAGGAGCAATTTATCCTCCGGGAGAAGAAAGGTGGCCACAGTGGAGTGAGGCCAGTGCCTCGGCTTCTGGGGAGGCTGCTTGCACAGAGGCTGGGGGTTCCCCCTCAAGGAACTGGCACGTGGGAGACCAAAACCCCAGAACCCTAACTGGGGTGGCACAGAGGCGGCAAAGCCCAGACTTCAGCTGGGCAACCCCTCAGCAACCTGGGATAGCAAAAGACCACTGAAAAGTGCAGCAGATTCCCGGCTCATTCTGTCCCCAGGAGCAGAAGCTGAAAGGAGGGCCTGCGGGGCTCCCAGTAAATGAGCAGAGGGTCTTCAGTTTGTAGTATGGGCCTTTCTCACCATCTGTGCACCCTGGTTATACCTTCAGAGGAAAATTGTCTTAGAATCCACTAAACACAAGGCTGCTTAAGAGAGCCGAAGCCACTAAGAAAAACCAGTGGTATCACATAATGCTTATTGAACATGGAGGTGCAAAATCAGGGTTTCATTCAGTGACCAACCAACTGTGAGGGTTTAATACAGTTGTGTATCTTCTAAGAGCTTCGGATTATTCAAGTGCAAATGGGCATAATAAGGGTTGCCTCATAGAGGTGATGAGATGATGTACATGAAAACATAATACAAATATTTATTAACTATTATGTGCCTGGAACTGAATACGAACTATGGATTCAGCAATTGAATAAGGTCCTCGTGGGGTCTAGAAGCTTGTATTGGAGTCAAGCCATGTGCCCTTTAGTGGTCATCAATACTTATCTGCTTAGTTCCCCTCACAGTTAGCTTGGGGCTGTGGGACCAGATTCTGAAACATGATGTAGGTGGACGTGGTCTGAGGAGACTGGAGTGCAGCAATGGGTTGTGGGAGAACATGACATGAGGGGCCTGGGGGCTGGCAGTGGGATACAGGTGGACAGCGTGTGAAGTACCTCTAGGCTTGGCCCTCAAAAAACATCTTGCATGACCACCCGGCCCTCTCTATCCTTCCGTGGCAGTCACGGAGACCATGTTTTCCAGATGCTCTAGCTATAGAGGCGTAACAACTATGCAACCTGCTTGTGACAGTGGTAGCAGCCAAACATAAACTGAGTTTCAGAATTTGTTCGCTACCACTGCCTAGCCTCGCCTCTCTTGCTAGCAAACCTGAGGTGTGCAGCGTGGCCTGCCACATGGGTGAGCTTGGAGGCAGACCTTCCTCCAGGTGAATCTTGAGATTACTATAGCCCTGGCTGACACCTTGGTTGCAGCCATTGAGAAACCCTGAGCTAAAGGCACCAAGCTAAGTTGCTCTCAGATTCCTGACCCACAGAAACTGTGAGATAGTAACTGTTTCATGTTTTAAGCTTCTAATTGTTGGGGTAATTTGTTATATAACAATAGATGCTGGCACGGATGCAGAGAGAAAGGAACACTTATATACTGTTGGTGGGACTGCCAATAGTACAACCTCTACGGAAAGCAGTATGGAGAGTCCTCAAAGAAATAAATGTAGACTTACCATTTGATCCAGCAATCCCACTACTCGGTATCTACCCAAAGGAAAAGAAGTCATTTTATTGAAAAAAAAAAAAAAAAAGACACCTGCACTCAAATGTTTATTGCAGCACAATTCATGAATGTAAAGATGTGGAACAAACCTAAGTGCCCATGAATTCATGAGTGGATAAAGAAAATGTGGTATATGTATACCATGGAGTACTACTCAGCCATAAAAAGGAATGAAATAATGTCATTTGCAGCAACTTAGATGGAACTGGAGACCTTATCCTAAGTGAGTATCCTAGGAATGGAAAACCAAACACCAGATGTTCTCACTTACAAGTGGGAGCTAAATGATGGGTACACATGGGCACAAAGAGATGTAAAAGTCATTAGAAACCAAGAAGGGGGGAGGGAAGGAGGGGAGGTGTGGGATAAAGATTTATCTGTTGTGTACAACGAACACTATTCTAGTGACAGGCTCACCAAAAGCCCTGACTTAAGCATTACACAAGGTATCCATGTAAGAAAAACATTTGTACCCACATGTCCGTCAGTAGGTTAGTGAATAAACAAACTGTGGTATAGCCATACAATGGAATGCTCCTCAGCAATAAAAAAGAATGAACTATTGATACATACTACAACATGGACGAGTCTCAAAATAGTTATGTTGAGTAGAAGCCAGACCAAAAAAAAAGTACATTTGTAAAATTTTTTTGATATAAAATATAGAAAATGCAAACAAATCTATAGTGGAAGAAAGCAGATGAGCGACTGCCTGGGAATGAGGGAGGGACCAAAAGGAGCTGGGGGCAAAAGATTATAAGGGGCATGAGAAAACTTTGGGAGGTGATGGGTATGGTCCCTATCTTGACTGTAGTGATGGGTTCACCGGCATATACATATCAAAACTTATTAAAATGTATCATTTAAATACATGCACTTTGTTTTAGGCTAATTATGATTCAATAAAGCTATTAAAATGCCTTTATCTGGCTATCAGATTCTGAAATGATTGATTTTGTTTGAAGAAGTGATTTTTAGAGCCTTGAAAGCCCAGTGGTGTGGTCTTCACCTTGGCTTTGCATTTGCATATACCTGCACCCTCCTGACCTATATCTCTGCATCCGCCCACCTAGCTCTCCCTGCTAAAGGACCACCATCAATTACAACACCTACTTCCTTTCAAAATAACCAGCTGTTAAAAGTGATTGTCTCTTCTCTGGTTCAGGTTTGTGGGTATTTCATTTACTCTTCTGGCATTGACCTTCCTCTTTAGACTACACCCGGAGGCAAGACCAAGGCTCCTAGGCTTGTGCATCCCAGCCCAGACACAGCGAAGGAAGTGTGTCAGAGGGCAAACAGATGAGTGTTCACTCAACCAAGTTTATTAGCAGTGGAAAGAGAGATCAAGGCTGCATTCTGTACGTTGCAGGTCCTCTGGGGCAAAAACAAGACAAACAAACAAACACCTCTCAGAAGCCTCAGCTCTCAGTGCTCCAACTCAGACAGCAGGTCTAACTCTCACTTTCAGACCTCTTTAATGTCGTTTGTTGTTGGTTTGCTTCCTGACATGAATAGCTAAGTTTATTGCTGGTCTTTGCTCCCTCATTGCTTTAACTTACCCACCAGTTTGCTGGCTATCTAAAGAGTCACCAGTCTACCGACTTGGGCATGAAGTGAGGAATCTAGATTCCCATACAACCTTAACACCTTCCAAATTATGTATTCAAGCAGTCAAAACCTTGTAATGGCTGACTACGCTTCTAGAAGCCATAACTTAGAAGACACCTAATACATTTCATAATGAATGAATTAATGGATCATTTAACTTCCGCAGAGCTGAACACTGTTCAATGGTTTTTATTATTTCCTGATTGGACAAATTACCTTTATTATTTAAAGGATTTGCTAAGGAAATGGTCCCAAATAACACTTTTTTGTTAATGGACATATACAAATACACATATATTATAGGCATAGCAGTTCATAAAATTATAATTTAATTGTCTATTTTTTATGATGAGAGTCATATAAGGTTGTCAACAAATCCTGTGATATCTCACTCCCTAGAGAAGACTTGCTGGGAGTCCCTTGCATATTTTGATATGTCCAGTATTGCAGGGTAACAATATGCCTGTCTGATCCTGTCAAATTCCTTTCTCCACCAATATGGGTGTCAAGGAGAACTGTAGATAGAATGTCCCCAACCCATCAGTGGCTCTCCCCTGACATCCCATTCTCTTCTGATGCCTGCTTTTTTTCTCCCTCTTCTTTCCATCATCTTGTCACCCTAGCACCACAGCAACTCTCTTTAGTTCTGCAGGGCAGGTGATACGGTTTTATAATAAAGCTGAGGCAAGGCTGAGGCAGGCCGGAGGTGAAATGCACAGCCCATGCTTTTTCCTAGCCTGATACTCTCACTCGAAAACCAGGGAATGAATTTAAAGTCAGAGGCACATGGGAGTTAAGGGATAAGGACACGATGAATCAGAGGACAGGCGTCTGCTAGAGTAGTACATGTGGGTAAGAGGTGGGGCTCTGGGGTTTGAATCAAAGCTGATGAGAAGAGAATGTGACATCAGTTCCTGGGAAGGAAAAACTAAAGGGCTGCTGCTCCCTTCTGGGTAAATTATGGAGAAAAGTAAATGAACTCTGAATCACAGCTCCATTACAAAAGGCTGTGATGTGACCTCACTGTCTCAGTGTCCTCATGTATAAAATAGAGATAATAATATTTACCTCATAATATCTACTCATGCCTCAAATCCAACATATGGTAAATAATACAAAATGTCTAAATCTTTTAGAATAGGCCCAAACATATGATAACTGCTTAGAAAATGATGCAGTACTTCTGAGATATTTTCCAAAGTGTGCAAAGAGGCAAATTTATTTTATGGGTCATTACTACGCATTATGTGAAAAATAGTTCTGTGGTCTTATTAATTATAATACATGGAGTTAAATAATTTTAAATTGTTTTGACAAATGTTGGACCTCTGAAAGCCTTTAATATACTGATATTTATTGGAGATATATTGTATTTAGCCTTTCCTAAATTCACTGGACCAAAGTGGCTACAA
This sequence comes from Indri indri, assembly GCA_004363605.1. Taxonomy (NCBI): domain Eukaryota; kingdom Metazoa; phylum Chordata; class Mammalia; order Primates; family Indriidae; genus Indri; species Indri indri. The sequence continues at coordinate 29,761 of RJWJ010002528.1, forward strand.
TCTGTGGAATACCCATAGGCAGTGGTTAACTATCTGATGGAAGACAAAGAATTCAGTTACCAGCAAATGAGAAAATTTAGCTTCAGTGAATTTGTTCACTTCTAGAGAAAAGCCAGTTTTCATTTTGGCTTCCAATGTTTTGTATTTTAAAGTCAAATACTACTTTATTACATAGTAAATATGAACTAAATATTAAAAGCATTGTAATCTTCCCAATGCTCAGGACTTCTAAAGGTCTAATCCAGCCCAGATTTTTGAGAAACTTGATTTATCATGGCTTGAATCTACTTCTATAGAATTAATAAATAAGAGGACCTAGCAGGTAAGAGTACTCAGTAAGTATCACTCAGAAATTGGAGAACTCAGAGCACTAATAGATTTTTATAATGATACAGGTCAATTCACCAATAAAATGTAACAATCTCAAATGTGTATATTTATATACCCAAAAACCAGAAAGGCAGAGGGATCACCTTGGTGGGCCTGGCAGGGAAGGTCACCACCCTAACAGGCACAGAGGACAAAACACTGAGCCAAAGAGGATTATTCCCAAGCATTAAAATCTAGTGGGCCTGCTAGGGCTTAGGCTTGCCTGGGACCTGTGACTCCTTTCTTCTGTCTGCTTTCTTCCTTTTGGAATGGGAATGTTTGTCCTATGCCTGACCCACCATTGTATTTTGGAAGCAGATGACGTGTTGTCTTATCGTTTCACGGGTTCACACTAGAGAGAAATTTTTCCTCAGGATGATTCATACTTCAAGTCTCACACATACCTGGTATTGATAATATTTAAAGGAGATTTTGGACTTACTGGAGTGGGTTAAGACTTTGGGGGGCTATTGGGATGGGGTGAATGTGTTTTGCATGTGAGAAGTACAAGAATTTTGGGGGACCAGAGGGAGGAGTGAATGGGTTGAATTGCATCCCCCCAAATTCATATGCTGAAGTCATAATGCCCAGTACCTCAGAATGTGACTATATTTGGATATAGGGTCTTTAAAGAAATAAATACCTTTAAATGGGGTAATTGGGCTGGAACGCAATCCAATATGGCTGGTGTCCACATAAGAAGAGTTTAGGATGCAGATGCACACACAGGGGAGACCATGTGAAAACAGAAGGAAAAGATGGCCATCTGCCAGTCAAGGAGAGAGGCCTCAGAAGAAAATACCCTGCCAATACCTTGATCTCAGACTTTTAGCCTCCAGAACTCTGATAAAATAAATTTCTGTTGTTTAAGCTGCCTATCTGTGGCAATTTGCTATGGCAGTCCTAAAAAACTAATATAAATCCAAAATACATGAAGTAAAACTGACAGAACTGAAAAGAGAAATAGACAAATCCATACTTACGGTTGCAGATGTCAATACTACTTTTTTTAGAAATAGAACTAATCTACAGAAAATCAGTAAGGATATAGAAGAAATGAACAATATTATCAACCAGCTAGATGTAATTGACATTTATATTATAATTTCTTCATGTAATTGTTTTGTAATTAGAAATTGATGTTTATGCAACACCACCAAACAATAGCAGAACACACATTTTTTTTAAGTGGACATGAAACATGCCCCAAGATAGACCATACCTTGCATCACAAAAGAAACACTAACACATTTCAAAGAATTGAAATCATATAATGTATGTTTTTCTAATCAAAATAGAATTAAACTAGACATCAATAACAGAAAGAAAACAGGAAAGTCTCTAAACTAGCAGTTAAGCAATATGCTTCTAAACAATACATGGGTCAAAGAAATATCAAGGGAAATTAGAAAAGATTTTGAACTGAATGAAAATAGAAATACAATGTATCAAAATTTGCAGAATTCAGCTAAATCAGTGCTTAGAAGGTTTTTTTAGGCATTAAATGCTTAAATTAGAAAAGAATAGAGGTCTCAACTCAACAATCTAAGCTTCCAACTTAAGAAATTAGACTCAGAAAAACATATTAAACCCAAAGGAGGTAGAAGAAAAGAAAGTATAAAGTTAGAAGCAGAAATCAACAAATTTAAAAGCAACCATAAAATAATAGAAAAAAAGAAATTCAAGTAAAATCTTATTAAAACAAAAATTTTGTTATTTAAAATCTTGTTTTTCAGTTGTGGGTTTATCCACCCTAATCCCTGGAGAATATTACTGCCATGTGAGTACCCTAGTGAGCATTGCAGAGGGGAAGGGCATGCCTCTAACCCTCGCTTGGGTGAGGCTAAGACATAAAATGTAACCAAAATGTTTGTACCCTCATAATATCCTGAAATAAAAAATAAATAAATAAATAAATTAGAAACAGCTAAAGGTTACAGGATTTATTTTTGGGGTGATGAAAAGGTTTTAACATAGATTGTGGTAATGGTTACATGGTTCTGTAAATACACTAAAATCCATTGAATTGTATACTGTAAAAGAATGAATTGTATGGTACATTAATTATATCTCAATAAAGTTGTTAAAAACAAAAAAATAAAATAAAATCTTGTTTTTTTAAATTGATAAACTTCAAGCAATATGGTAAAAAAAAAAAAAAAAAAGAGAGAGAGAGATTGAGAGAGAGGCGACACAAATGATAGAGCAGATGTCACTGTAGACCATGATGGCTTTATAAGGATAATAAGGAAATACCACAAACAACTCTACACACATAATTCAACAACTCAGATGCAATGGCTCAATTCCTCAAAAGCCACATGAAGCAAAACTCTCCAAAGATGAAATAGATACACTGAAGAGTCCCTAAGTATTAAGGAATTTGAATTTATAGTTAAAAACCTTCTAAAAGAAATCTAGAGGCCTAGATTATTTTACTAGTGAATTGCACTAAACATTAAAGAGGAATTAACACTAATTCTAAGCATATCTTTCAGAAAATTGAAGAGTAAGAAACATTTACCAACAATCTTTCTTAGGCCAGCATTATCCTGACACCAAAATCAGAAAAATGGCTCAAGAAAAGAAATATATAGACCAATATCCCTATAAACATAGAGACAAAAAAATGTTTCAACAAAATATTAGCAAATTGAATTTAAGAATACATAAAAAGAATAATAATTATCTATAACCAAATAGGATTTATTCCAAGAACGCAAAGCTCGTTAAATATTTGAAAATTGCTCAAGGTAATCCACCAAATTAACATTGCAAAGGATGAAACCCACATGGTTCTATTAATAGATGCAGAAAAAACACTTGACATAACCCAATATTCATTCAGTATAGAAACTTTCAGCAAACTAGGAATAGAAAGGGACTTCTACAACCTGATAAAAGGCATGTACAAAAATCCTACAGTCAAGATCACACTTCATGGTGAAAAACTGTTTACCACAAGATCCCACTACCCTTATTTACTATCCTGCTGGAAGGCATTACCATTGCAAAAGACAATAAAAATAAATAGAAGGTACACAATAAGAAAGGAAAAATTATTACTGTCCCTATTCATAGATAACATAATTGTCTATGTAAAAATTCTCAAAGATGCCACACAAAAACCCTCTAGAACTAAAAAGCGAGATTAGCAAAGTCACAGTCACAGTCAATGCTGACATAAAAATTTCTTCATATTTCTAATACTAACAATGTATAATTGAAATTGAAATTTTAAAAATAGACATTACAATATCTCAAAAAATGAAATATATAGGTATAACACAAACAAAACACTTTTAGGATCTATATGCTAAAAACTATAAAGTGCTAATGAAAGAAATCAAAGATCCAAATAAATAGAGGCATACTATGTTCACGGACTGGAAGGCTCAAAATAGTAAAGACATTCATTTTACCCATATTGATCTACAGGCTTAATGAACAAAATTCCAATCGGAATCCCAGCAAAAATTTTTTGTAGATATAGACAAACTGATTCTAAAATTTATGTACAAAGGCAAAGGAAGAATAATAGCTAAGAGAATTTTGAGAAAAATAATTGTAGGAATTTCACTCTCCCATTTTATAAATGTTTATGAAACTACAGTAATCTCAGTTGTACTAGCCAAGAGATAAACACATAGATCATTGAAACAGAGTAAAGAGGCCAAAATATCCCCACACAAATATGACCATTTGGTTTTTGATAGAGATGCAAAAGCAATTCAATGGGGAAATTATAGTCTGGTGCTGTGTTTTGATTAATAGGTTATTGTACATTGTGTTCTATGTTTTTGGGTGATCAGTAACATCAGAAACAGTTGAGGGACCATGAAGTGGGTCCTTTAGGCATGAGGAAGCATTTTGAATACACTGTGTGTTGTGCACCTGCATTTTCACTGTGACCTGTCCCATGAGGACAGGTGTGGAATTTTCCACTTATGGCATGATGCTGCAGGTCAAAATCTTTTGGATTTTAGAGTATTTCACATTCTGAATTTTTGGATTAAGGATGCTCAACCTGTAGATACTTATATAACCTAGCAATCTCACTCCTGGGTATTTACACTAGATATATGAAAATTTATATTTATTCGAAAACCTACAAATGAATGTTTGTAACAGCTTTATTCTTAATAACCAAAAGTTGGAAATGACTTAAGTGTCCTTTGAAAAATGACTGGATAAACAAGCTATTACACATCCATAAATAGAATACCATCCAGCGATAAAAAAGGAACAGATTATGTTCCTTTATGCTGAGTGACAAAAGCCAATCTCTACAAGTTACAAACTGTATGATTCTATTTATATGACATTACGGAAAAGCCAAAACTATAATAGAGAACAGATTGTGTTTTCCAGGACTTAGTAGTAGGAGGTGGGAGGACTTCAAAATTCTTCATGTAGTTTGAGGATAGGACTTTTTATTCTTGTCAATTATTCTGTTAATTTATTTTTAATGTACATGAAATATTTCTGTTCTTCTGGGAGCCTAGAATTCTGGAATGTGAAAAGAAAACAAAAATTGATTATATACATATTTTTGTTTTCTGCCATGTTTTTCCTTCCCTCAGACAGTGAACATTTAGTTGAGCTGATGGAATAGGGGAGGACCAAAGGTAGGAGGAAATAGAGCAGTGATATTCATTGCCTGAGGAGCAGACAGAAGTCCAGATAGATTAACAACGTGCCCAGAGTCACACAGAGAGCGAGTGACAAAAAGGCACTCAAAACTGAGTCATTGGAGTAATATTTCAGTGAGATGGGAAGATGTGTCATGGAAAGCAGAGAATTTTCATTGGCCAGGGAGCCTCATTATGACTTTTGTAGCTGTAGGCACTTTTGCCCTTGTGGGCCCCTTCTTCCACAATAATAGCAATAGTAAACATGACTTTTGATATAACTTTAAATACCTCAAGATTTTTTCCTATTTTAAGTAAAATTTAATAGATTGTCGAGAGCTCTAAAATTTTCATTTTTGAAAAAAAAAAATTCATTTGAGGAAAGTTAAAGCTTTTCTTCAACCCTAAAAGTTCGGTTTTTTTCTCTTTTCAAAAGAAACTAGTCCGTATAGTATAATGGTAGATACACGTCATTACGCATTTGTCCAAATCCATAGAGTGTACAACAGCAAGAGTGAACCCTAATGTAAACTATGGACTGTGCCGAATGCTGACATGTTGATGATGCAGGTTCATCGACCCTAACAAATGTGCCACCCCGGTGGGGAATATTTTTATGAGGGAGGCTGTGCATGTGTCAGAACGGAAGGTGTCTGGGAACTCTTTGTACCTTCCTCTCAGTGTTGCTATAAACCGAAAACTGCTCTAAAAAATAAAGTCTATTTATAAAAAAAGAAATTAACACATTCTTGTGGCCTCCTAAAAGTATCAGGGGCCCTCAGCGATGTGTCTACTGTATCTAATGGACAAGTTGTACTGTGCCGGCAAAGCAGTCACTAATGTAAATATTGGAAAAGTTTGTTAAATTTCTTAGAGGAAAGGTATGATAGCAATGTTGAAAAATGATGATGCTTCTGACTCCAGGCTGTCTAAGGCAGACTTCAGGGAAAGAATTAACACTCAGTTACCACATTGCTAAGCAAATGCATTTGAATCTATGGGTCTTTAAATTTTCTTTTCAAAAAAATAACCCAGACTCATTGCTTTCATCCACACCTGAATGCTATATATTGTCACAGCGATGGTGAAGAGAAAACAAATAATGAAGGGAAGAGATCCCCAGTTTTTGGAAAACTGTCAATCTATTACACAGCTGCTTTTCTCTGTTGTTGCAGCAACTACACCAGCTGAGCTCCCTGAGCTGCTGCAATCAGCAGTGGCTGGGTGTGCAGATAATTAGTTGCATCCCCTACAGGGCAGAGTGAAACTGACTTTTTCCACTTGCAGGCCTCCCTGTTCTTTGTCAAGAAGCCCTATATTTCCCCCCTCTAACTGGAAAATGTTAGCAGGAATCACCATTTGGCCATACTTCTCAAATGTCATGCAAGTTTATTTAATCTGCATCTCTCCGTAGTCATTTCCTCTATTGCCCACTTGTGTGTCTTTATTCATGTGTCCGTTCTGCCTCAAGAACTCTTTTCCTCTCCCATTTTTCAGCCTCCTGGTCAACTTTCAAGACCTAGGCTCCAAAGATACCTACTTCATGGCTGCTTTCCAGATCCTTTCTCTTAGTATTAACATCTCCTTCCCTTCCATGGAGCATGTGACGCAGTTCATTGCGATATGCCCTTCCCTAACTCCAAGAAGAGAGCACTTTCTCTGTTTTTCTATCTTCCATCCTGCCGGGATGGTATTCAAAAGCAATTGTTGGATTTTAGGATTGGGTTGAAGTCCTTTCTTTAGGCTCATCATTGTTATAATCCTTTCCATCTACTCTCCCAGGTATCTGGACTTGAATGATGTGAAATATGCAAGCATTAGGCCTTTGAAGAGATAATGCATGTTGCCAAGCACTTCAGACAATCCTCAGTTTCTCTAAAATGCTGTACTTCAAAGAACCTGTTAAGGATTCAGAAAGCAGCCACCGAGTTAAGTCTCTATGTATCAGATCAAGTAGTTCATTAGAAACCATCAGTGACACCTAAAAGCAAGATCCCAAATTACCTTTGATCACAAAGTCCTTAGCAGCTGCCAGTGTGCTCAGGAAGAAATGCCTTATACTTCTCTAAGTCCAAGCTCTCAGTGGGAGCACCTGGACTGAGCCTGCTTCCCACCACTTCACTCCGACATCCTCAGGATTATTTCTGCAATAACACATACGGCTCTAATAGCTCACATTTCCCTAATGTTGACTATATTCTAGGCACTATTTGGTTCTTACATAGATTGTGTCACTTTTCCATAAAAAATCCCACAAGGTGGGTATCACTATTACCCTTTAATAATGACCAAATAAATTCTGATTGGGCCCCAAAGACTCAAAATAATTAGACACATTCTGCACAATCCTATTGGTTGTAAGATCACGTCTCTTTTCAGGCAGTCTTCAGAACAAAGGGAGGCAGCAGAGATGGAGGTGGCCGTGGGGAGGTGTCGCGCCTTAGAGAGGTTGAAGTGGCCTAACCTTGTGTTTTATCACACGTCTCACAAATGCTTTGTCCAATTCAGGAGCCCGCAAAAGGGCTACTGCTATCGTTTAATATTTATATGAATTATTGATAGTCTTGGGAAAAAAACTATGGAGAAGTAGTGCTTTTAAGAAATAGTGCTCTGCAAAATTAGGCTTAAAATTTGGAGGAAGGAAAAACCAGAACTGAAAGAAAGAAACACATTTAGAAGTTCATGCCTAAAACTTACCAGCCTTCTACTTCAGCACACTTGGAGGAGGCCCTAGATACCCGAGTGTTCCTGTTGTACCTACTTTCTACTCTTCCTTTTTAATAAGATAGAGGAACAAAGAGGAGAAACAATGCCAACTTCACAAATAACTATTTGAGATTGTTAGAATATAAGAAGAGGAGGTAATAAAACATATATTTTTTATGATGCTATTCTGGTGTTCAGGACTTCCTCCCTTCTGGAATACCTGCCTCTGGGGGGCAAAGGGGGAAGACTCAACCATATTGTATCAAGAGAATGAATGCAAGATAGAGAATGTCTTTTCTGTTTTCAGGATTTGAGAACTACAGAGTTTCAGTGCATCTTATCACCCTCCCACTGCAATGCAGGAATAAGTGAGCGTTGCAATTACCAAGTGGTAGAAAATTTCTGTGGCTCCAGTTTCAGCCTTTGAAGACTGTGTGATGCATTGCATGGGTTCATCCCACACATGGGAACGCTTTCTTCAAAATAAAGGTTTATATAATAAAGAAAAGGCCCATCAATAGATTCTCAAATATTCGGGTTAAGACCTGATAGTGCTGCTTAAGGCAGGTGTATCAATATGGTAGAGTCACATAAGATTACAAATCTCCATTTTTCTCATCCATGGAGATAATATCACTCATAATACTGATAACAACCTGACAACAGTGTTGTGAAGATTCAGTCGGAGAATGTATGAAGCTTGCTTTGTAGCCTTAAAAGAGCTTTACCATATCTACTTCTTATTCTTAACTATTTTTGAAATTGAAACTAAAAAAACTAAGACAATTGTAACAAAATAGCTCGCAAAACGGGACAAGCTTAGCATTCACTTGGGAATTAAACATAAAACATTCCTTTTAAAATGTGCTTTTATTTTATGTGGACATTGATTTATCATAAATTATTCATTATGCCATTGAAGCTTGTTTAATCAGATAAGGACAATCAGAAAATGTGTAAGTCTAAGTGACTTCAGATACATGCTCACAGGTTCATAGGGTATCTCTGTTGCCTAACACAAAAATCCTGGCACAGGGCCGGGAGTACAAGGTCAGCAAGATTTCTACTTTCTTTCCTCTTCCTTCTCCATTTTTTCCCTCTTGGGAGGTTTGAAATAACATTTTCTCATAGTGTTCTGTTCCTTTTTCTGGGTCTCAATAGGCCCTCATGGTTCCTACTTCATTAAACTCCAGAGGTGTTAGTAAAAAATTTCACGCAGCTTTGCAAACATTGGAGAAAAAAATCAGATTCTGTCAAACTTGGAATCAAAATTAATTTTTCATAAACAAAGTATGATTTGTTTAAAGCAGCCAACTTAGATGGACAAAACATTCCCTCAATGCTATTTAAGAAAGTCCCTAGTAATGGTCTAGGGTAGGAGCATTTATAAACTGAATAGAACTCTAGAATAAGCAAAAACTCTAGAATAGGGGAAACCATTTAAAGCAGTGGGGAGAAAGCCCAATTTTTTGAAATTTCTGATTATTCATTAAGACACCTAATTCCAACCTCCTATTGGCTAAGGGAGCCCCATCCCATATGGTGTAAAACAACGGTAAGTTCAGGCAGAGCGTGCTTTCTGGTAAACTTGAAAGTCAGGCAAGATGGAAAGCCACCATCACTCTTTGTCTTTTCGGAGGATTAAATAGTAACATAATAAAAGACAAAACAATTAATTTCCACTGGAAATAGGAATTTCTCCAGGTGATACTATCACGAGAGGCTTCCTCACTTATATTCCTGCTCTACTTACTGGGAAGCACTTAGAAAATTTGGCCAAGTGATATTATTTCAGGTTCGTTTCATACTGACAGGAATAAAAATGATGCTCACATATTTGACATTCTAACAACTGCTTTCAGAGCATCATTACCACGATGAGCATTTCAGAATGATTTTTTTCCTGACTTCTTTTACATACAGCTCACATAGAATATTTTTTGTCTTCACGGCCTTTTAAATAATACATCAAATTAAGCCCAGCAACACTCTAGCTGGGAAGCACTTTCATTCCTTGTGTGGGTGTGGCACTAGTATACCTGAGCCCAAGGCATGGGAGAGGGTTTCCAGTTTTCAGCATTCTGAAATTCCAAAAGTAAGTCTAGCTTTCTATTTTTGCCAAATTAGAGCCTACGGGAACACTTCAGGGAGTAATTTTGGTTGCAAAATGTGCCGGGGAAACAAATTCTTTGACTAGCTGCAAGGGAAAATGTAACCAAGTGAGCTACCTAATAAAGAAAAAAGATGTAAGGTAAACAACGGCAGTGGTGGGGCCTACTGGAAGTTTAGCAAAAGAGCAGACACATATTCATGTAAATGTAAATACACATATTCATATTTTAAACTTATGGATGCAGGCCCACACTCCACAGCCCCACGGGTCAAATATATTCATTGATCCCGAGAGTTCTCAGTTCCACTGGTCTCCACAGAACAAGAATAGGCCTGGCTCCATTTTCTCCCTTGTCCGATTGGTTTTGGAACTGCTGTCAATTGTTCCCTTCCCCAAGCAGTTGACCTTATGTCCCATGTGTCACTGGCTACAACCAAAGCTCTTTAGAGTCCAGTAAATATTACTCAGGGTTTGTGTCTGTTCACACTTTGTCATTTGAAAATCTGTAGCTCAATTTTGGTTTTCTAATCATTTCTGAGGATGCCCATTAAAAAGAACTGTAAATATTTCTTAGGAAAAACAAACCAAAAATCTAATCTAATAAAGTACCACTCTGAATTTCTATATGTGGTGCTATTTGAGCTGCCGTATTCAATTTATTTACTTAGAGTCAAGTAAAATTGACTTAATATCTTTGCCAAGTGGTGACACAATACTCATACCATGTGAGTACTAGCTCACACTGAGCAAGCCCTATCAGCTTTCTCCATCACAAAATAAAAGGAGATGGAGGGATGAGTTGACTTAAGGCTGAGGAAGCAATATTTCCAAGCTTTTGGAAGTTAGGGGGCATAGATCTTTTGGGTTTATGAATATACTGTACCTAAGATCTCTTCTAGGAAAAAAGTTGGCAATCTGAGTGGAATGGCCAGTGGAACCCATGGCCTCAACCTTCCAATTGAGTGTTTCTTATTCATACCATGAGATATAAATGGAAAGCATTTTAACATGATATTTTTGTTTTGTTTTTGCTATGGATAGAATATAAAAATGTTGGCCACTATAAAGCCCGGGGTAAAGTTTCCAGAGCCACCAGAAAACTATTTCATTACTTTGTCATGTTGGAAAACCAGGGCAGAGGAAGCCAAGGAAGATTTCCTCCCTCCATACTGAGGCTACGACGAGGGGAATTCATTCTTCCACATCCGAAAGACATGGCTTGGAGTAGAGGGTGTCCTCACACACACTATCTCTCGACCCTCAGTCATGTGTTCTATAGACATGGACTTGTTGACAAAGCACATTCTTCGGCTAATTTTTTTTCTTTTCATTTATAATTACCAATTGGTTATTGTCTTCCCATCTTAGAAACTCAGAATATCACTTACCTGTATCTCAGCAGCTAATAACAGTCCAGCTGGCATGTGGTGGGGGAAGAATAAGGAATGGAGAGGAACCAGATTGCTGACGCAATCCTTAACTGTCACTGAGGAGGCTGCATGCTGGATTTCTCCATTAGAAAAGTGATGCATTTTTAAAATTTATTTATTTGTATTAATAGATTTTATATTTTAGAGCAGTTTTAGGTTTACAGAAAAATTCAGCAGAGAGTGTAGAAAGTTCCCATATCCCCTCCTCCTTCCCCCAGTCTCTCCTATTATTGATATTTTGCATTAATGTGATATATTTGTTACAACTGATGAACTAATATTAATATATTGTTATTAACTAAAGTCTGTAGTCAACCACTGATCTTTTCACTGTCTCCAGACTTTTGCCTTTTCTAGAATGTCATATAGTTAGAATGACATAGTATATAGCCTTTTTAGGCTGGCGTTTTTCACTTAGCAATATGTATTTAAGTTTCCTGCATGTCTTTTCCTGCCTTGATAGCTCATTTCTTTTTAACACTGAACAATATTCCATTGTCTGGATGTACCACAGTTTGTTTATCCATTTACCCACTGAAGGCCATCTTGGTTGTTTCCATGTTTTGGAAATTATGAAAAAAGCTACTATAAACATTTGTGTGTATATTTCTGTAGGGCATAAGTTCTCAACTCATTTGGGTAAATATGGTAAGAGCATGTTCAGTTTTATAAGAAATTGCCAAACCGTCTTCCAAAGTGGATGTACCATTTTGCATTCGCACCAGCAATGAATGAGAATTTCTATTGCTCCACATCCTCACCAGCATTTGATGATGTCAGTGTTTTGGATTTTAGCTGTTCTAACAGGTGTATAGTGGTATCTCATTGCCATTTTAATTTGCATTTCCTTTATGACATATGATGTTGAGCATCTTTTCTTATGCTTACTTGCCATCCTATGTCCTCTTTGGTGAGGTGTCTGTTGATATATTTTACCCATTTTTAATTGGATTTTTTGTTTCTTGTTATTCAGTTTTCAGAGTTCTTTGTATATTTTGGATACAAGTCCTTTATTAGATACGTGTTTTGTGAAAATTTTCTGTAGTGTAGCTTTTCTAAATTCTCTTAACAGTAGTATCTTTTGCAGAGCAGAAGTTTTTAACTTAGCTGAAGTTCAACTTATCAATTTTGTAATTTTATAGATCATCCTTTTGGTGTCATATCTAAAATCTCATTGGCAAGGTCACCTAGATTTTCCCCTATTTTATCTTCCAGAAGTTTTATAGTTTTATGTTTTACATTTAGGCCTGTGATCCAATTTGAGAAATTTTGTGGAAGATGTAAGGTCTGTGTATAGATTACTACTATTATTATTTGGTTTGTGGATGTCTAGTTGTTTAGCACCATTTGTTAAAAAGACTATCACTTCTCCATTGGATTGCATTTATGCCTTTGTCAAAGATAACCTGACTATGTTTGTGTGGCCTATTTCTGGGCTCTCTATTCCATTAATCTATTTGTCTATTCTTTTGCCAAAACCACATTGTCCTGACTGCTGTAGCTTCATAGTACATCTTGAAATCAAATAGTGTCAGTTCTTCTTCTTCAATATTGCATTAGCTATTCCAGGTCTTGACTTTCCATGCAAATTTGCCAGTGAGTTTTTTATGTAAATTCAGGATACAAGCTATAGAGCCTAAATTCCAAAAGCCATCACTTAGTAACAAAGTTAGCACTTTATTTTTCCTAAAGATTAGGCACAGGGAATTTGAGAGTCATCTTTCTCCAAAATTCAAAGTCCTCTGGGGCTACTTCATGTGATATCTTTGACTTTTTCAGGTAAAAACTCCAGATCCTCTGTAGATTTATGATAATTTGGGAAATATTGGAGAACAAACATATTACATTGACTGTCTGTGTTGGGACCAGAAATGAGTCCAACTTCGTGAGACAGATAATACATATAGTGGAACAAACTACTCAGTGTTTATTCTCCAAAATCTTCCTTCAGCTCTGAGAGTCTCCAGCATCACATTACACTGCCCCAATTCACTGATGTGCTCCTATCTCTTCTCTCAGAGGGTATATCTAGAAATCTTATCTTATTCTAAAAACACTTTGTGAGCAGCTTTTCATTAATAGGCATGTTCCACATTTATTTAGCTGCTTCTCTTTCCTTCGTGCCTTTGTAAACAGTGTTGACTCTGCTAAATTCTATACCACAAGAACAGGTATATTAACTTGACCCTGTGTAATAAGATATTAAAAGTGATCTGTTGACAAAGATTAGTATAATAATCATTAACAAGGCTGGATACAGTTGTCTTCAAGGACAGCTCACCATATTTGGCCATGTTGTTGGCATTTCATATTGTCACGTGTTGGTGTTAGTATTAGACCCTCAATTCCAGTCAATTGAAAGAACCAGCAGACCTTTGCCCCTACACAGACACATTTACACACACACAGAGAAAAATCAGATCTTACTCTCTCACGATCCTGGCAGGAAACATCTTTTGTTGTCCATTCTTCCCCTCATTTTCTAAGAAATGTGAGTCCTACCCATTAGAAGCTCCGTTTTGGAGTGACTCATCTCTTTCGGTAACATTACCAGCCTTTCCACTTTGTTCCCAGCTACAAGATGCAGTCACCAGAATAATTTAATGCCCTCCTGCTAATTGCCAGGGCTAAGAGGGAAACTGCTACAACTCTTCAAATGCTTTTCATTTACATGTTGATTTCTTGCTTCCCACTTGGGATAGGTGTGTTTGGCTCTAACTGCTTTTGATCTAATGGTTCTGTAGACTGACCTACTTTCATTTTTCTTACTGCTGACATTTATTTTATTTTCTTTATTTAAGGGCAGAAAATAACAGAAAAGGTAATCAGCATGCATTTAGGTCATTGTAAGTGTCCCAGTTACATTTGCATTTTTCTGTTAAAAGTCTAACGCTGCCTTTGAATGATTTAAGATATTTGGACAAAGGGAAAAATAACCCTTCCTTGCCATAAATCCAGAGTGAAAACAAAGAGAATACATAATCCACCTGCCTTGTAAATTAGGACCATGTAAATTACATCAGCTGCAGTCATAGATTTTGTCAGGCTCCCAGAAATCATCCTCTTAGGACCAAAATCCAGGTAAGGCAGACAGCCTCCCTTTCCCCCATAGCACTAGAGGCTTTGAAGGACCCAAAGGACAGAAGCCTACCTTTTTGATTACTGGGTTTCAAGACAGAGTGTGATCTTTGTCCCTTATAGGGGAGGCAACATCCAACGGAGGAATCTCAGAGCTGTATCGCACTCTCTCACTGTGGGGAATAGCACAAGAATTATGCTTCAAGGGTCATTTACATATTTCAAGAACCAGAATGAGGTTGGTACAGACCTGAAAAATCATTAGAGTGGCAAAGAGGACACTGCATCTAAGAAGGCAAAATTGTGCGCCAGACTCTTGCGGTGTTTGGGACGGATTCAGGAGACAGACAGGAACCACAGTGATGAGTATAGCAATTAAAAGGCTGCGGAGAGTGGTGGGAGTTCATCTGTGCCAAGAGTTAGAGGGCTTTACATCAATTTCTCAGCTGTGGTTTTCTTTTACTCTTCAAGGGTTCAGAGCACAGCATTTCCCAAATTGCATTCTACTTTGTGAGAGTTGCTGCTACAACAATGGCTACTAATACCTGTTTATGTGGCCAAATAAGTTTGACAAATGCTGATTTATAGAAAATTTGTTTTCTTTTTGTTTTGTTTTTATTTTATAATTTCTCTGAGTTTTTAATATGACAATGTGTACTGTGACTCTCCAAAATAAAAAAAAATAATAATAAATACATTACAAACCAATTGACCATAGAGCCTCTATGGAATGACACTATTTTGTAATATTTTTTCAAAATAACATGCATATGGTTATAAAATCGGATACCGCTGATGAGATGGTAATGAAAAATCCATCTCTGGTCACTACTATTCCTGCTCCAGTAAGAAACTTCCTTTCATCTAGTCTGTTTCAAGATTTTCTGGTGGTTACCCAGTTTTTCTAAATCATATACACTTACAGTGTTATTTATTGACCTATTGACTTTGACATGGACTTTTGATGATACGCGTTGATGGGCTGGGATTTTAGTCACTTACATCAAGTGTTCACTCTCCTTCTCTCTCTTCTTAGCATAATTGTATAATTACTTTTAGTTACCTTAATCATTCTCTTTGTGACTTTAAATGAATACACAAAACTATTTCTTGTGCCATTCACTTTTTTGTCCCTTTTTCTTTAGATTTACAGAAGAGTTGAAAAGACAGAAAAGAGAGCTTCCATATACCCTTCACCCAGCTTCTCCCGATGTTAACATCTTATATAATCATAGTGTATTTATCAAAACTAAATCTAACATTGATACAATACGATTAACTAAAGGAGAGACTTTATTTGTAATTCTCTGGTTTTTCTCTTAGTAGTCATTTTCTGTTTCAGGATCCAATCCCGATATCACACAGTATTTAGTTGACTTGTCTCCTTACTCTCCTCCAACCTATGGGAGTTTCTTAGTTTTCCGTATCTTTCACAATTACAAAACCTTCAAAGAGTAGTGGTCAGGTTTTTGTCTGATGTTTTATCATGATTACATGGAAGTTATGGATCCGGGGGAAGAATATCACAGATGTACTCTTTTCCTCATACCAGGGGACACATGTTATTAACATGGCGTTACTGAAGGTATCAACCTTGATCACTTAGATCAGGGAGTGTCTGCCAGTTTCTCCACTGTAAATTACCATTTTCCAATCCCATGCTCTCATCATTAGGGGAAAATCACTAAGTGTGACTGTATTCAAGGGTAGAAGAACTAACCACCAAATCCTGCCACCATGAATAGCAAAGAGTTTGTGGATATATGCTAAGACTACCACAATAACTAATAAATCATCCAGAGGAAAATTAGGTGCAAATATTGCCTTAAAAATTGTCACACTAATTTAGAATTCGTCAGTAGATCTTAACTTCATTAATTACTACTGTGATATTCTCATGCTGATTATCTATTTCTCTCTTTCCCTCTACATTTATAAATTGGAAATCACCTATAAAGAAGATATATCCCTTTTCCAGGATGTGAGGGTGATCTGGCTGCGACATCTGTCACCCCATTGATTGCCAGGGTTGATTGGGCTGATCTGGCTGTCTAGGTGGTTGTCCCCTCCCTCACCGCTCCATGTGTGTCCCTCCAAAAGCTGCATGCTCAGTCGAAGAGGACGACGTTCCCCAATAGAGGAGGACCACTCTTCAGTCAAGGGTATGCAAGTAGCTGCACTCCTCTGCTAGAACCTCCAAACAAGCTATCAAGAAGATATATCCCTTTTCCCCTATGTAGTCATTTGTGTATGTATGTATGTATTCAAACATTATTTACATAAGTATGCACTCATGAATATTTATTTTATTATTTGGGTTATAATCCAATATTATCATAATTTATTTTTTGGCTTAAATTGTTCCAACTTTAGCCATCATCAGCTCTTTCAGGTCAATTCAAATCCCTTTGATATACCCTGTATTTTATTTTTATTTTTTAGGACATTTTTACTGTCTGGCACTACAAGATACTCTAGATTTTGTATTTTTCCTATCCCAGACCTAGAATAAGCTTTCTCTCCATTGTTTTCCTGGTTCCTTTTACTGAAGAATGATATTTACAAAGCAGCATCTGGGCACTAGATATGCTTTGCATGAATAAAGTTCTTCTAGCCCATTTCAGTGGATGGAACTAGAAAATAACATATGCATACTAATCCATATGTACATACATATATACATTTATTTCTGTACCTATCTGTGTGTGTATGTGTGCATGTAAACACAAGTTCGTACTGATATCCCAGACTCTAATCTAGCACCATAATGTTCATCCTAGAATTTCTGACTTGCTTATTTGTAACTTCTTTCTCTGTCAGTGAAAGTGACTGGGCTCTCATGAGCTACTATATATTTACTTATTTGTAGTATATAGATATAATAGTTTTAGGATTTCTAAATCATATCTCTGCAAGAAACAAATTTATCAGATAAAATATAGTGTTTATGTACCATTCTCTTTTTCTTTAAATTTAGAGAATTTAGCCTGTTTTTCTAAATTATTAAGCTTTTCTTCTTTGACCCCTTCAGTGAGCTTATGGCATACATTTGTAACACTGTTTAGGTAGGGTGCTGTGGTTTTTGGCAAAGCCATGTATCCACCACGGCAGTACCATATAGAAAAGTCACATTGCCTTGCAAATCGCCTTGCCTTACCCATTTGTAGACTGCTCCTTCCTCATTCCCAATTCCTGGGAACCACTGACCTGTTTTCTATCCCTATAGTTTTGACTTTTCCAACATGTTATGTAAATTGAATCATATAATATGTAGACTTATGGGTCTGGCTTCTTTCATTTAGCAAACTACATTTATAATTCATCCATGTTGTTAAGTTAATCAATAGATTGTTTCTTTTATTGCTGAGTAATACTCCATTGTAGGGCTGTACTACCAGTTTGTTTATTCATTCACTCATTGAAGGACATCTAGGTTGCTTCCAGTTTTTGGCAATCATGAATAAAACTACTATAAACATTCACATTTAGGTTTTTGTGTGAACATAACATTATGATTTGCTTGGGTAATACCTGGAAGTGAAAGTGCTGAGTCATACTGTAGTAAGTGCGTATGTATAAAAAAAATTGCCAAACATTCCTAAAATGGCTGTACCATTTTTCATTTCCAACAAAAATGAATGAGAGATTCTCGTTTCTGTTGTTTCTCCTTGTCTCTAGCACTTGATATTGTCAGGTTGTTTGTTTGTTTTTAAATTTTAGCTATTATAAGAATTGTGCAGTTGTATTTTATTGTAGTTTTAATTTGTGTTTCCCTAAGGACTAATGGTGTTGAGTATCTTTTCATACACTTATTTGCCATTTATATATCTTTTCTGGTAAAGTGTCTGTTTAATTCAGTCTTTTGCTCACTGGTCTGTTGCATTATTTGTTGAATTTTAAGTGTTCTTTATATATTCTGGGTACAATCCCTTTATCAAATAGACTATTTGCAAATATTATCTCCTACTCTGTGACTAGCCTTTCATTTTTTAACAGAGTCTGTTGTAGAACAAAATTTTACATTTTGGTGAAGCCCAATTTACCAGTTTTTTAAAAATTGTATCATGCTCTTGGTGTTATATCTAAAAATTCACACCATACCAAAAGTCATAAGGATTTTCACCTATGCTTACTTGTAGAAGTATTATAGCTTTACATTTAAAATAAATCTATAATCCATTTTGGTTAATTTTTCTAAAACATGTGAGATAGGTGTTGAGGTACCATTTTTTTGCATACAAAATTTTTATTCATTTGTTTTAGTACCATTTATTGAAAATTCTATCCTTTCTCCACTAAATTTCCTTTGTGCTGTTTTCAAAAACTTGGTTTATATTTCTTAGATTCTATTTCCAGGCTCTCTATTCTGTCCTACTGATCTGTATGTCTAGCCTTTCTCCATGTTACTCTATCTTGATTACTATTGCTTTATAGTAAGTATTGAAATCTAATAGGTAGTCATCCAACTTCATTCTTCCCTTTCAGAATTGTTTTGGCTCTTCTAATTTCTTTGTTTTGCTATATAAATTTTAAAATCAGCTTGTCAGCAACAATAACAAGAAAGTTGATTAAAGCTATGTTGGATCTATATATTAAATTGAGGAGAAATGATAATACTGAGTCTTCCAACCACGGGCATTATCTATTTAGATTATTTAGATCTTATTTGATTTATTTTATCATCATTTTGTAGTTTTCAGAATAAACGTCTTACATACAATTTGTCTGATGCAGGAACACATAGGGATACATATAGGATTGCATATAGAAATACAATTAACCTTTCTGTATCACCAACACTTTGGTTATATTGCTGAAAAAGGTATTAATTCAGATTTTTTATGGTTGAGGAGTACTTCATGGTATACATATACCACACTTTATTAATCCACTCATGAATTGATGGGCACTTGGGTTGATGCCACATCTTTGCAATCATGAATTGTGCTGCAATAAACATTCAAGTGTAAGTGTCTTTTTGATGAAAAGTCTTCTTTCTTTTGGGTAAATAGCCAATAGCGGGATTGCTGGATTGAATGGTAGGTCCACTTTTAGTTTTTTGAAGAATCTCTGTATTGTTTTCCATAGAAGTTGTAGTAATTTGCAGTTCCACCAATAGTGTATAACTGTCCTTTTTTCTGCATCCATACCAGCATCTATTGTTTCTGAACTTTTTAATAAAAGTCATTCTAAATGTGGTAAGGTGATACCTCATTGTGGTTTTAATTTGCATTTTCCTGATGATTAGTGACATCGAGCATTTTTTCATGTTTATTGGCCATTTGTTTTTCTTTTGAGAAGCTTCTGTTAATGTCCTTTGCCCACTTTTTAATGGAGTTGTTTGGTTTTTTTAATGCTGATTTGCCTGAGTTCTTTGTAAAGTCTGGTTATTAGCCCTTTATCAGATGTGTAGCTTGAGAATATTTTCTCCCATTCTGTAGGTTGTCTATTTTCTCTGTTGATTGTTTCCATAGCTGTGCAGAAGCCTCTTAGTTTAATCAAATCCCATTTATTAATTTTTGTTGTTGCCATGGTTGCCATTGGGTCTTAGTCATCAATTATTTGCATAGGCCAATATCTAGAAGAATTTTTCCTCTAGAATTCTTATGGTTTTATGTCTTAGATCCAAGTCTTTCATCCATCTTGAATTAATTTTTGTGAGTGGTGAGAGGCAGGGGTCTTGTTTCATTCTTCTGCATATGGCTATCCAATTTTCACAGCATTTTTTTTTTTTTTGAGACAGAGTCTATCTCTGTCACCCTCTGTCATGCCAGAGTGCAGTGGCATCATCATAGCTCACTGTCACCGCCCACTCCTGGGCTCAAGCAATCCTCCTGCCTCAGCTTCCCAAACAGCAGGGACCACAGACACATACCACAATGCTGAGGTAATTCTTTTATTTTTACTAGAGGAGGGGTCTTGCTCTTTCTCAGGTTGGTCTCGAACTCCTAAGCTCAAGCAATCCTCCTGCATCAACTTCCCAGAGTGCTAGGATTACAGGCATGAGCCACTGTTCCTGGCTCCAGTACCATTTATTGAATAGGGCTTCTTTTCCTCAGTGTACATTGTTGTCTGCTTTGTCAAAGATCAGTTGGTTGTAGGTAGATGGTTTTATATCTGGGTTCTCTGTTCTGTCCCATTGGTCTATGTCTCTATTTTTGTGCCAATACCATTGCTGTTTTGCTTACTATAGGTTTGTAGAATAGTTTGAAGTCTGGTAATGTGATGCCTCCTGATTTGTTCTTTTTTCTTAAGATTGCTTTGGCTATTTGGATTCTTTTCTAGCTCCAAATGAAACATAGAGTTATTTTTTTCTAGATGCGTGACGTATGACTTTGGTAATTTGATGGGGATTGCTTTGAATTTGTAAATCACTTTGAATAGTATGAAAATTTTACGATGTTAATTCTACCTATCCATGAGCATGACATATTTTCCATTTGTTTGTATCCTTTGCAATTTCTTTCCTCAGAGTTTTGTAGTTCTCCTTATAGAGATATTTCACCTCCTTGTTTAAGTATATTTCTAGGTATTTTCTTTTCTTCATAGCTATTGTGAATGGTATGGAGTCTTTGATTTAACTTTTAGTTTGACTGTTGTAAGTATATAGAAATGCTACTGATTTATGTACATTGATGTTGTATCTTGAGACTTTGCTGAATTTATCAATTCCAGGAGACTCTTGGTGGAATCTTTGGGGTTTTCTAGATACAAGATCATATCTTCAGCAAAGAGCAATAGTTTAACCTCCTCTTTCCTGATTTGGATACCCTTGATATTCTTCTTTTTCCTGATTTCTCTGGCTAGGACTTTCACACTATGTTGAACAGAAGTGGTGACAGTGGGCACCCTTGTCTTATTCCAGTTCTTAGGGGGAATGCTTTCAACTTTTCCCTACTCAGTATGATGTTGGCTGTGGGTTTGTCATGTATGGCTTTTATAATTCTGAGATATATTCCTTCTATGCCTAGTTTGTTGAGGGTTTTTATCATGTAAGGGTGCTGGGTTTTGTCAAACACTTTTTCTTCATCTACTGAGGTGATCATATGGTCTTTGTTTTTACTTATGTTTATGTGTTGAATCACATTTATTGATTTCCATATGTTGAACCATCCTTGAATCCCTGGGATAAAGCCCACTTGATCCTGGTGGATTATTTTTTGATGTGCTATTGAATTCTATTTACTAGTATTTTATTGAGGATTTTTGCATCTATGTTCATAAGGGATATTAGTCTGTAGTTGTCTTTTTTTGTTGTGTCCTTTCCTGGCTTTGGTATCAAGATGGTACTGGCTTCATAGAATGATTTGAGGATGATTCCCTCCTTCTCAATATTGTGAAATAATTTATGTATTATGGGTACCAGGTCTTCTTTGTAGGTCTGGTAGAATTTGACTGTGAATCCATCTGGTCCAGGGCTTTTATCGTTTTGAGGGGAAGGTTTTCATTACTGTTTCAATGTCACTGCTCATTATTGGTCTGCTCGGGAGTTCTATTTCTTCCTGGTTGAGTCTTGGGAAGTTGTGTGTTTCTAAAAACTTGTCCGTTCCCTCTGCATTCTCTATGTGCATAGAGATTTATGTAGTATTCATGGATGTTTCGTATTTCTGCAGTGTCAGTTGTAATGCCACCTTTTTCATTTCTGATTGAGCTCATTTAGGTCCTTTCTCTTCTATTCTTGGTTAATCTAGCTAGAGGTCTGTCAATTTTGTTTATCTTTTCAAAGAACCAACTTTTTGTTTCATTAATCCTTTGTATTATTTTTTTATTTTCCAATTTATATTTAGTTTTGCTCTGACCTTTGTTATTTCTTTTCTTTTCCTGGCTTTGGGTTTGGTTTGTTCTTTCTTTTCTAGCTCCTTGAGGTATGACATTAGGCTGTTAATTTGTGATCTTTCTGTTTTTTTGATGTAGGCATTTAAGGCTACGAATTTTCCCCTGAGGAATTCTTTTATTATGTCCTGTGGATCTTGACACCTTGTGTCCCCTTTGTCATTCAGCCTAAAGAATTTTTTGATTTCCATCTTAATTTCATTCTTGACTAGCAATTGTTCAGCAGCAGGTTGTTTAATTTCCATGACTTTGTGTGGGTTTGATTGTTTCTCTTATGATAGATTTCTAGTTTTATTCCACTGTGGTCTGAGAAGGTACATGGTATAATTTTGAGTTTTTTTTTTTTTTAATTTGTTAGGACCCATTTTGTAGCCTAAGATATAATCAGTCTTAGCATATGGGAAAATTTCCCCTGTGCTGCTGAGAAGAATGAGTATTCCGTAGTTTTTGGGTTGAACATTCTGGTCCATACATGAATGGTCTGTTAGGTCCATTTGATTTAGAGTTTGATTTAAGTCCAAAGTTTTTTGCTTTATTTTCTGCTTTGATGATTTGTTGAGCTATGACAATGGGGTGTTGAGGTCACCAGCAATTACAATGATGCTATTTATTTCTTTGCTTAGCTCTAGTGAAATTTGCTTTATGTATCTGGGAGTTCCTGTGTTGGGTATATATATTTAGACTTGCTGTATCTTCTCGTTGAATTTCTCCCTTTACCATTGTATAATGATCCTCTCTGTCTTCCTTTACCTTTGTTGGCTTAAAGTCAATTTTATCTGGTGTAAGAGTGACTACATTTGTTTTTCGTTGATTCCCATTTGGAATATTTTTTTTTCCATCCTTTCACTTTGAATCTGTGTGCATCCTTGTGGTTTACATGTGTTGCCTGGAGACAGCAGATATTTGGGTTGTGTTTTTTCATCCATTGAGCAAGCATATGTCTTTTGAGAGGAGCATTCAGTCCATTAATGTTAATTGATAGTATTGATATGTGGGATGTTGGCCTGTTCATCCTCTTTGGAAGTCCCTTATTACTTTGTTTACCTCTTGTTCTATTGTTTTACAAGAGTTGTGTGCTGATTTTTGCAGGGTGCTATTCTGAGTATTTCATGCAGAGCAGGTCTGGTCATGGCAAATTCCCTCAATGTTTGCTTGTCTGCAAAAGTCTTAATTTCTCCATCTATTGTGAAACTAAGTTTTTGCATGATGCAAAATTCTAAGTGAGCAGTTGTTCTGTTTAAGTTAATTGAAGATGGGACCCCAATCCCTTCTGGATTGTAAGGTTTCTACTGAGAAGTCTGCAGTTAGCCTGATGGCTTTTCCTTTATAGGTTATTTTATGCTTTCATCTTGCTACTTGCAGAATTTTCTCCTTCATTTTGACTCTGGCCAGGTTGATTACTCTGCATCTTAGAGATGACCAATTTGCTATAAATCTTCAATGTTTTCAATGTCCATCTTGTACATGTATGTTAGAATTTCTGGTGATTCCAGGGAAGTCTTCCTCAATAATTTCCTCAAATTGTTTTTTCATGTTTTTAGCTCTTTTTTCTTCTCCTTTAGGGATACCTATAATTCAAATGTTATTTCAGTTCACATAGTCTCATATCTCTATCAGTGATTGCTCGAACTTTTAATACTCTTCTCTGCCTCTTTGAATGACTGGGTTATCTCAAGAGCCTTGTTTTCAAGCTCTGAGATTCCTTATTCTCCTTGGTTTAGCTTGTTTGTTAAAGCTTTCTGCTGTGTTTTGAAATTCCCTAAATGACTCTTTCATTTCTTTAAGTTCTATTACATGCTTTCTTAATGTAGTCTAGCTCTCTAGTGACCTATTCTCTTTTTTTCATTGATTTCCTGAAATATTTTTTTGGCTTCTTTTTGTTGGTTTTCAACTCTCTCTTCAATTCCATTCATCCTATTTGCCATTCATATTCTTAATTCCATTTCTGTCATTTCAGCAATTTCTTTGTAGGTGGAGTCCAATACTGTAGCTCCATTGTGTTCCCATGGGGTTTTTAAACTATTTTGTTTTTTCATGTTGCCAGAGTTCTTTTGCTGGTTTCTTCTTATCTGGCTTCTCCTCTCTCAGCTCTGGGTTAATAAGATTGCAGGGCACTTGTTCTCCTTTACCGTTGAACCAAGACAGAAGTGACAGCTACTCAGGGTTAGGGAGTCCTGAGTGAAGCACTGGATCTCAGGGTGGTTCTGCCAGCTCAGTGGTAGTGGTGGGGACTCAGTAATGGGGTTTGAGGGCCGGGCAGAACTCTGAAGTCTCAGAGGTGGAGTCACAGGCCCGGCGGGTAGAGCCTTGGACTTGGGCACAGCAAGAGATTCAGAGCTAGCTCTGGGGATTCCGGGGTCAGAGCCACCCATATGGGGAGGCTGTTTCACAGCATGGGGACTGCTTATGCCCAGTCACATAGGCAGTGGTTTGTCTCAGTGTCCCAGGGGCTATGTAGGTGGGCTGGATCTGCTGGTAGGCAAGGTTCTCTCCCTACACCTAGAACCCACTGAGGTCCAAGTGGTGCCTGTGGCATCTGAGGCTCCTCTCTGTTTGGCACCCATGCGGGGGAGGAAGTGTGCTCAGCCCCCAGTCACAGGACATGACATGGGGGAGCATATGTTCCTTCCCTGCTCCAGTCGGGGAGGGATGCAAAGGCTACTGCTGGAAGGCTGGGTCCTGAGTGGATCTGGCTCCATGCACCAGAGTGACCAGGATGTCATCGGTTGCAGAAACCTGTGTTTGGCAGCTGCCAGATCTCTGCTGCACCTGCCCTCCAGTAGAATGTCTCTGTATAGACTCTGAGAAGCTCCTGATCAGCTCAGAGGTCTACAGTAGAAGGAGAGGGAAACCCCTCACAAAGTGAGCTGCCTGTAACTTTTATTTCTCTCTTAAAAAGCACTGCCCCCTCAAGTTGCCTCTATCCTGGTGTCTTCACTGCTTTCCAGCAGTGTGAGTTGTATTGGGACCCCCAGCTTAATATCTGAGGTGATAGGTGATATGTGTGAATAACAATCAGCTCCACCCTATTTGATTGAGTTGGTAGATGCTGTAATGAGCTATAGAGTTGTTCTCCATGTCAATGGTTGATACTCGCAGGCAAGAGCCAAATGCCAAGATGTTTTTTTGTGCCTGTGTTAAGCTCTAGCCCTTCAGGTGGAGCACTTGAATATCTCAGGCTTTGGGAAGGGCCCTGTGCCTCCCGGGGGTTGCTAGATCTCCACCACAGGAGAGGTGGGTGGAGGAGCGAGGCAGGGCATGGTTAGGTTGTGTGAGCCTGGAAGACTTGGCAAAGACTTGGCAGGGCTCAGACGTTGTTTTCCCAGCTACTATGGGGAGCTGTTGGGAGGGGGGTCAAGGCAGATTCTCCAGACTGGGAAGGCTGCTGGCGAGGAAGGGGCTGTGCTTGGTTGCTATGGTTCCATGGGCTGGGATCTTCCCCACAGGGGGACCTTTCCTAGCTTGACAGTGCAGCTTTGAGCCTCAGCAGGGCTCCAAGTTTGCTTTCCTGCCTGCTAGGGAAAGCCCCTTGGACCAAGGTCAAGGCAGGCTCTCCAAACTGCGAAGGCCACTCAGGAGGAAGGGGTTGCAATTCCCTGACAGCCTGGGCACCTGAATGCACTGTGCTTGGATGCTGTGGTGCCACTAGCTGGGATCTTCCCTGCTGGAGAACCTGCCCTAGTCCAACAGTGTGGATTTCTTGTGAGGGGATGGGTGCTTCCCCAGATCTCTGTGTCTTGGACCCCCACAGTATTCTCCCATCAGTTCCACCCATGTGGGCTCCCTTGCCTCCCAAGTCCAGCTTCCAAAACTCCCCTTTGTGTCCCCCAGCAATCCATTCGAGTCCTGGGGGCACGGGATCCAGCCTGTGTGTCTGACCCACTGGCATGCATCTCTGAGAAACACTGGTGGACAGGGAGCTCCCAGAGCAGGCACCCTGGGTCCACTGCAGTCTTCACGGGGAAAGGTGTGAGCCCCGCTCTCTGTGGAAACTTCAGATTTGCCACCTGGTGAGAGGCGGCTGCTCACAAAATTCTTGGTTCAAACTTCTCTCCTGATTGCAGCGGGTTGGGGATGGGTGGGGAAGGATAAGAGTTTGAATGGAAGAAAGCCAGCTCTCCAGGCTCTTTGATCACTCTCCTTGGAGGGGAACCCCACATGGAATGTCCAAGTTCTGGGATCACACAAGTTCTCCCCACAATTCTATGGTTGCTGTAATGTTTGGACTTGTGGGAGTGGAAAAGCTTCCAAGCAACTCGATAGCCCGCTGATCCCCCCAAAGTATTGTGGGAGAGAGAAAGTGATTCACCCCTTCACTGGGCTCTGAGCCTCTCTGGGTTTGATCCTTGCTGATATCTTGTTTTTCCTTTATCCTCTTCTTTCTATGTTCCCAGTTTTCTCCTGTGAGGTCTCCAGCAGGCTCAGGCACTTCTCTCTATGGCCTACACCTGAGCTGTGTCCCCTCTCACCTCTCCTTTATCTGAAATCCTTCCTTCCCTCAGGGACAGTTTGGCAAGTGATGTCTCTAGTCAGCCATCTTGGCCCTTCCCTCCAGTTTCCAACTTGATCATTCTCGTGATGATTAACAAACTCGTATTATAAGCTTGGTGTGTGCAAGTGCTAAGGGTTAAAAGGGGAAAGACGTTATGTTTCTTCTATTAGATTGGAAAATCCTTCATGGCGTGAGCTGGGATATACTTATTCATTCAAAACTATTAACTTCATACGCATCTTCATATACTCTACATTCATCTTTATAAATGCTACTCTGTTTTATTCATAGTAGGTGGGAAAAGTGACTATTAAATGAATAAACTTAGACTCCAAGGAAATATTTGTTGGGTTATTTTTGTCCCTATTTTTATTTCCCTTTATTTCTTTTACATAATTATCTTCTTCTCATCCTTAAAACCATGGGTTCTATAACATTTTTTCAAGGAAGCCTTC
This sequence comes from Indri indri, assembly GCA_004363605.1. Classification (NCBI taxonomy): domain Eukaryota; kingdom Metazoa; phylum Chordata; class Mammalia; order Primates; family Indriidae; genus Indri; species Indri indri. The sequence continues at coordinate 56,868 of RJWJ010002528.1, forward strand.
TGCAAACCTCCAAAACTGAGTTGGGTGCTTGTCAAGAGCTTCCAGAATACCCAGTGCTATCCCCTGCACATAGCAGGAATGTAATTATTTTTAATAGAAGGATAAATGAATTAATATCACAAATGGTAGAGAGTAAAGCTTTCCAGGAATGTCAAAGATGAGGACATTGAAGCAGTGAATCTAAAGAATCTAATCAATTGATAATTTATTTGACCAGGCTACCAAGACATAATTTTTCTGATCACTCACAGTGATTGAAGGGGGTTCATGTCTCTATAATTCAAGCAATGATGGGGCAGGCAGAATGAGAGAAGAGATAGATACTAGCTATTAAGCGGTATTGATTCAAAGGACAAAAGCTAAAGCAATACACCATGGACCACTGTGCTCTGCAAGACAGAACAGATATGCATGCAGAGATCCCAATCTATGATGAAAAAAATTTCTGAATGAAAACTTTATATGTACAGGTCGCAAGTGTGGGGACTTATGTTAAATGTTCAGAATAGGAAAATCCACAGCGATAGGAAGTGGTTTAGTGGTTGTAAGGGAATGAGAAAAAGGAATAGGGAGTGACTGCTAACAGGTTTTTACTGTTTTCGTTTTTGTTTTTTGGAAGGAAAGGGTGATGAAAGTATTCTGAAATAAGATAGTCATGATGGTTGCACAATTTTGTGAATATAAATATAAATACCCTTGCATTGTATACTTACAAGGGTGAATTTTACAGTATGTGAATTATATCTCAATAAAAAAGGTATTGAAGCGGAAGGTGGTAGGTGGTAAATAAACAATTCAAGTTTTGAATGTTATTCTAAAGCATTTTATAGTTTTTATTTTGTAAAAATGAAAATATCTAAGTTAATACCAGAGACTAAAATGTTCTCTGGCAACCACTCTAATAGTTAAATTTTAGCAGCCTCCAGATTATTCGCTATAATATTATAATCTATTTTCAGGCCTGGACTTTTAAATTATATCTGGTTTTCAAAAATGGATACTTGAAGGAAATGTATGCATAATATCTTATTATAATTGGTTCTTTTTCATAGATAGATGTTAGTTGGTCCTCCTTCCTAAGCTTTTTCTCCTATCCTGCCTTTCAAGCATTGAGAATTGCTTTTTTGAAAGGAAAAGTATTTTGTGGTATCTCCTTGCATTTTCTCTTCTCTTTGGAATATTAAGTTTTAAAAAATGGATTTTTGCTACACAATGTTGAGCAAAATCATTTCTGCTATGTTTCAAGGCTGCAAGAAATCTCCAATCTCTCACAAAGATGAGAGGCCTCTGGCTGTGACCCTTTGATTAAGCATCCCTACTATCACTTGGGAAAACATAGTTCTCCTTCTCCCTTGAAGTAATACCTGGAACCTGGAGCCACAAATAAGAATTCTATTAAAAATATGTTGTAGAAGTAATATATCTTTCATAACATAGCATCTAACTTAAAATATACTTCAAGAGGAAAATGATAGCATAGTTTGTGAAATTCACCAAATGTCCCCATTAAAAGAGACAGCAGGACTAGGATGGCAAAACAAAACATGCTAACTACCTCTGACACAAAACTAGGTGGTAGAGTGTCCCCACAAACCCCTAAACATAAGCAAGTAGGGGAAAAATATCTATGAGACCTGCATAGTATAGCATTTGTGTTGGAGGAAGCCCAAGAAAGCACAGATGCTAACAGACTTAAGGGTAGGAGAACCCCAATATCACCAGCAGGAACATCTAGCCAATTTAAGACTAGCAGTTGAAAATGGGAGGAGGTTTTTAGCAGAATCCATAGTATGTAAGATCAAAGAGGCAAGCAGCAACAAAACTCAGTAGTATTGAATTATAATTGGAAAAATCAGCATAAATTCATGATGTATTTTATCTTAAATTAATCTATCTCCAAGACGTGCTTCCTGAAAGGGCCTAGAAATACTGACCAACTCAGTTGCAATGAACGGTCTCAATTTTTTTTTTTTTTACTCCAAATGACATTTTTCCCTAAAAGGAAATAATTCACTTAAGAGAAACATCTGATTCCAAATTCTGGAATAAGAAATATACAAAATAAGCCCAGACAGAATCTGTTGTCATAACGATAACAATGAAGTGACCAAAGACTACTGTGTCAAAAGGGTTTGGCAACCACCCTAAGGAAGTTCCCACTGAACAAAGATTTGACAATTTGAGCACCATTAAAGACAATAACTGCAATGAAATGAAACATGACAATTGTGTTTCAATCAGTGAATTCATAGGTACTACCAAAAAGAAAGGAAGAAAGGATGGTAAGAAGGCTGGGAGGCAAGGAAGGAAGGAAGGAAGAACAAATGAGAGAAAGAAGGAGAAAGAAAGAAAGAAAATGAACTAAATGCTAGTGAACTTTATTATTTGACCACTGGTAAATAAAGGGGGGAAACCAACCATTTTTCTGTCTTTCCTAAATGAACTGTTCCATCTGGTAAATAAATATTAGAGGAGGGGAAGCTTCTATTGACAGAAATATTCCACCTAACAGATGAAGATGATATGAAAGAATTAGAGTATCGTCATTTGGAAAATCCAGATTAATTAATGGATCTAGGTATTAATCATCTGTAGCTGCTACCATCATGTAACAGCATCCAACAACCTTCTGATGGAAGAACTCAGCACCACTTGTGAAGCAGTCTTGCCAAAAATCAAACCTCGATCTGTTTAAGCCTCTAGATTCAGCTATTAATTTACAGGAAATATAGAGAAAACAGGGTAGTCAGGAACATGCAAATCACACCAGGAGCATGCAGTCAGCAAAATCCAGAATGTGAGAAACTATAGGACAAGCAAGCCAATTTATTTAATAAATCAATTATAAGAAGACAAAAAAGAGATAGAGGGTTATCAATTCATTGAAAGAGACAGGAAGTATCATTCGATAACAATAAATCAATCCTATATTAATTCAAATTAACTAAAAATTATATTTTTGAAGGAAGTGGAAATTGGAACACTGTATATTTGATGGCATTATAATTTTTTCAGGTTTTTACTGTGATCATAACACTATTGGGATTATGTGTGTATGTGTGTGTTTAACACTTATTATGTCTTAGAGATACATGTGGAACTAGGAGAGATGAAATAGTAGCTGAAGTTTACTTTAAATAATATGAAAAAGGAAATTGATGGGAGGTAGAAAAATGAAAAAAAGATTGGTCATAAGTTGAAAGAATTATTAAATCTAGAAGGTGGTACAGGTGAATTTATTACAGTTTTTTCCTGCTTCTGTATGTGTTTGAAGTTTTTCATAATAAAAGAGTTAAAACAACATTATATAAAATATATTAAAATATTTTTAAGGAAAAATGAAATATGAAAGAGATATTCATAAATATTTCAAGGTATTTATCAATGCTGTGATGAAAGTGTATGCTATTGAAAATACTCAGTAGCTAATTCCACTAAAGTGAGCAGTTTGGAACTTTCAATTATGAGTAAGAGAAAATCCCATTACCCATTTTCTTCGGCAAACATCACTGATGTTGGCTTGGAGTTTGGAAAACTGAGTCTTTTTTTCTCTCCCTGAATATTTGTATGAACCTGAATACACTGCCTACTGCTCTTCGCTATGCAAACAATTGGATGGCTTACTAATGCAAGGAACCAACCTCAAGTTGGATAAGTAATCTCATTTTTACTCTAGAAATCTGGAAGAAAAATAATAACAGTGGAGTTAGCAACTAATAAACAGCACACTTCATGAAAACAGAGCTTGTAACAATTTAATTCATTACTGTATTTCCAATTCTTCTAGTGATGTCTGGTATACTCAAGTTATAGAATGTCCCAGACTGGTGCTACCCAAATGAAGTCTGCGATGATGAACATGTTCTATATCTGCACTGTCTAGCACAGTAGCAATTAGCCATATGTGGCTATGAAGCATTTGAAACATGGCCACTGTGACTGAGGAACTGAATTTTGTTTGTTTGTTTGTTTTCTAGAAACAGGGTCTTTCTCTGTCACCCGGGCTAGAGTGCAGTGGCCCGATCATAGCTCACTATAACCTTGAACTCCTGGGCTCAAGCAATCCTCCTGCCTCGGCCTCCTCAGTAGCTAGGATTATAGACACGTGCCACCATGCCCAGCTAACTTTTAAATTTTTTGTAGAGATAAGGTCTTGCTATGTTGTCCAGGCTGGTCCTGAACTCCTGGGCTCAAGTGATGCTCCTGCCTCCCAAAGTGCTGGGATTACTGGAGTGAGCCACCACACCAGGCCTGAATTTCTAATATTATTTTAATTAATTTAAACTTACATTTAAATCGCCACTTGGGGCTAATGGCTACCATATTGGATTAAGAAGGTCGGGATTTTTAAACTTTCCTTCTTGAATCTATTGTTTTCTTCAGTGGTGACAGAGGGGAGACCCAGAGTATGGGGTTCCTAGGATCCCACTCTTTGCAACCACAGCAACTCCTCCTTGGTTACTTTGAGCTTTCATTTGACATTCTGGCTCCTCCACCAACTGGAGTCCATGCCCATACGGGGACATCCTTAAAGAGGAAAGTGCTCTGACACATTTTCAAATGAACGGCACATAGTTAACTTGATGAAGTCATTATTTATCTGACAAACAACTATGCTTTGAGTCTATTTTAATGCAAGCTTCTCAAGGGATTCCCAATGCATTCACCAATTTATTATCTCATTAATCCTCTTAATGACTTTGTGAGTAGGAAAAAGGAATCAAACTATTATCCCCATTTCACATGTAGAAAAACTGACTCTTGAAGGAAGTGAGTGGCTTGCTGAAGCCTCCCCAAGCAACTCCCTGATGGGATGTTATTTTTCCAAGTACTTATTCTCTATGAGTAAGTAATTAAGGTTCCTACACTCAAGAACACCTCAGCAGTACTTTAAAAAGCAATTTGCTTTCTGGGGCATCTAATTATCCATGAGGATGGCACTTAGTTCCTGGATGAAATGGGAAAAAGCCAAACTAGACTCAGACATCCTACAATTATAGGGCAGGTTATATTCCTAGGTCTCTGAGAGTTTCATGGCACAATCTATAGGCTGAAAAGTAAATTAATATGGAGGGGTGTCCTAGTAGGCATGGCAACACACACTAATCACATTTTCCCTTCTAAAAATGACAGTAAAGGCAGGAGGAATATTTCGGGTGGAGTATGAGATGGGAGACTAGAGATGGAATAATGAGAATCCCTCTCCAAATGACAAATTTCAGGTCTTCCCCAGGTGATTTAGTTTTATAGCAAGATTTACTCCTGGGCCACCATCCTCAACTAGATAGATTGAGACAAGACCATAGGCCATCACGGAGTCAAAGACATAAAATAGTAATTAGCTACAAGTAGCCCAAGGAGACTTGGAAATGCTGTCAAAGTCCAAAATTTGCAAAGCCAGCTGTAGCTTCACTTTGCTTTACACGATGTAACTTGAGGTACCCACTCAAAGCCTAAAGGAAAAGAAAGCAAACATCTTGTGGATGCAGATGGGTTTACCCTGCTGGGAGGAGGAATAACCCACTTTGGCCCCTTAGCTTTCTTTAAACCAGAGCTTCCTCTCAGTAAGACATAGGGTGGGGGATTCTGGTGGATATTGGGGGAGAGAGAAGGGAGAAGGAGAGGAAGCTGAGTGAATGAAATTGGGATAGCATCCCCTGTGTTTGAAATGGAGAACACCTCCAAGAAGAGAGGCCCTGGGTAGACTTTATTCACTTAATAGACTTTAAGTGCCTGAGGACACAGTACAAACTTGTATCGCATTATCAGACAGGCCCCCTCACGGCATCAGTGTCGGCAGAGGCTCATGAATATGTAAATACTATATGTATCTTGGAAACATGCTTGACAAGAGAATAGCTAAAATGAACCGCTTCTAGTTATAAGCCCATCAGCCTGCCATTCTTTATGTTTGAACAGGCAAGCTATTGCTAGGTGACAGATCATTAAGGCTATCTACTCAGTTAGCGGAAATGAAGAAATAATTTGTTCGTAATAACCTTCAGATGACCTCCCAGGCAAAAGGGAGTCTTCAAAGTGCTGTCTCTGCCGCTATGTGTCAGGCAGGCGGGTGGGGTTGTTCTGGCCCTGCAGTCAGAGCGGGATGGCTGGTGAAACAGATTAATAAACACCTACTGACAGGGACATAGCGGGAAAAGATCCCGTCACCTGCCATTATCGGGCTGATGAATAATTCAGAGCTCTCCATCAGAGCTGAGAGAATTTCAGGCTACGCTGTGCTCCAAGCTTGCAGGGAGGGGGGAGCACGAAGGCGCCGATTGCCAGGATTAAATGGGGGCCCAGGAGATCCTTGTCTGTTCCAGACTTTGTGGCATCGAGAGGGGGAGGGGCAGGCATGGAAGAAGATTTGCCTCTTCAGAAGGTGAGCAGGCAGGAGTAGAGCCCAAAAGCCAGCAGGAGCCTCCTCAGAGACTCCTGACTGTTGCCAGAAGTTTGGTGCCCCAGGCAGGTCCCCAGCACTTATTTGTCTACCGCCACTGCCGGTGAAAGAGGCCCCGGCTCTTTTCTCCTCGCCCTGCTGCTGGGTTCCAGAGGAGCAGATAGACAGACTCCCTGACATGTCCCCCACCTCCGGGTCACTTAATCTGGCCCCCATTTCTACTCTCTCCCCACCTGCGAGGAAGCATCTGTGCTGCAAATGTGAGCGCTGTGTAACAGCTCTGGGGGCAGCTGGCTCCTATGGGGGTCTCAGGACAGTTTCTATTAATAACTACTAGCTGCGTGAGTCTGACCATGCTGTCTGACCTCTCTGGGACTCAATCATATCTGACTCAGACCGTTACTGTGTTAAAAATAAATAAATAAAAGTATGCTGGAAAGGTCCTAGCAGAGTGCCTGGGCCCAAGCAAATGCCTACTTTATGCAGAAGACGAATGACTGCCTCCACCTGCCCATCTGTTTTTTGACCTGGGACAAGGCAGTGGATAGATTGCACACCCAAATTTGGCAATTCAAGGAGAGTTAAATAAAGGAACAGATTCTATAGGTGCTGGCATGGTTTAGCAAACCAACAAGGACTAGGAATGTGTCCTAGACCAGTAACAGCAGGACCAGGATCACTTAGCCTCATTGGGCCTCAAGGGGCAGAAGGACCAGGAAGGATTTGCTGCCTGATGGAAGCCTTCCAGAGAAGGGCACAACCACCCCTAGCGACCTGGCAGGGAGGGAGCCCAGGACAAATATCCCCACTGCACTCTCCTCCTGCCCTCCACTTTCCTGCCAGGCCTTCCCCTCGGTTGAACCCACTGGAAGTGAGGCAAGAGGACTGTTGATGGGTTTATGGAGATAAGCCTCCTGGACACAGCCAGGTGGAGAATGGTGGGAACTGAATCAGGAGGGACAAGTGGAAGGGATGCGACCTCCATCTGACCAGTGCAACAGTCGGCACTTCTCCATCTGTGGTGCCTTTCAACGTGCGTGGAGTGAATTAAAAACAAACCAAGAGAAAGGGCATGATTCATGCACTTTAGAGGAAGAAGGGAGGTGGGGCAGAAGTGAGGAAGAATTTGCATAATATAATGGAAAAAGTACCGATTTCAGAATCATAAAAATTTAGGTCATCACTTAAATCACTGCGTATCTTTTACTAAGCCGCTTCATCTCTCTGGTTCCATCACATATAAAATGAAAACTTTGGGCTAGCTGATGTCAAAGACCCTTCCTACTTTGGAATCACGAGTTGACGCATGGCCACAGGGTAGCTCCGTCAGTGCTTTCCCCTCCTAGGTGGCTAAAGTAGGTATGACATGAAAGGCAAAGATCACGATCCCTTGGGACCCAGAGTCAGACAACTCTGAGTTAAACTAAACTCGAAATTGAATCAGCACTCAGCATGCTAAAACACTTTCGGTGAAATGCGTGCATCATTCAAAGCCTAACCATTCCATATGTTCAGTCGAAGTGTTACTGGGCTGTAGCGTATTTGCGCTGACCCAGAGGTGAGAGGACAATGTGATGCCCCAGTCCTAAGAGAGAAGCTGAAAAACCCTCTGGCCAAAAAGCTAGAAAGACTAGATCTTTTTGAGACTCAATCAGTTCTTATCAAACACCATTTTAAAGAATCTTATTAAGTGGCTTAGAGACGAAGTGTCTTTTCAAAAGCATTTGGTTTCAAGAGAGAAAGTGAAAATTAGGAGGCACTTGGTCATTGGAGGACTGAGAGGAGGCAGAGAATGAGAGCAGAGCAGGTAGAGAAGTGAACAGAACTGGGAAGGAGGCAGAGTGGCGTTGGAGATAGACCAAGGACAGCAGAAGATGACCCTACATAGGATGCATGAGAAAGTCTAGATTATTTAAATTTCCATGCATTTGGATCATTCTCTTTCCTAAGGTTTCTGAATACCTTTGGTCCTACTTTTTGCTGCACCCTTAATTATGAGGAATATAGCATGCTAGAGAAAGAAGACTCTCAATAGCTCTGAGAAAGCCTTAATGAATGAGCTGTTCAGGCATTTGATCCAGGACTAATATGTAATTCATTAATTCACTCATTCATTCATTCATTCCTATTTTCAAGAAATATTTATTGAGTGCTAGCAGGTTCCAGGAAGACTTCTGCAAATACATTCATGACCTACAGAGATTTCATGGTCAAGGGCAGTCTCTGAATCTTAGATGATAAAGAAAAGCCAGCCATGAGAAGATCAGCAGAAAAAGCAACCCAGGCAAAGAAAGAAACAAATGCAAAGGTTCTGGAAGCTTAACCACGCCATGACAAAGGGCCATGTGAGTGAGGGTGGTGAGTCCAGACAGCAAAGCCTGATCCTAGAGAGGAAGGAAGGGAATGGGCCCTATGGCTTTGTGAGGGATCTTTACTCACTACCATGTCTCTGGGCTCCAATAATGAGGAGCAACATTGAAACGGTAAGTTCAAAGTTTTTTTGAGTTCCATGTTCACATGTAAACTTGGCTTCATAATTCAACAGATGGAAACAACAGGGAAAGCATAACCAATCAAATTCAGGTGCCTCAGGGATGTCTTTAACCCACAGGGAAGTCTCCCAGAACACATCTGCTGTGGCCATCCTCTTCTAGTTATTTCATATAGTTTGTGTTTCTAATTATAGTTTTGATAAGGAAAGGTCTAAAATGCCATGATTTAACAACATATTCTCCTTAGCCTCCACTGTAGGATGGGCAGCTCTAATTTGCAAAAGGATACAGCAGATTAATTGGCCAGAGGAAGCGCACAGCCTGTCTGTGTGGGGGGCAGCCTGGAGGTGTACTTTGCTCAGGAACCAAGAAGGGTCCCCAGCACCTAACCTGCTCACACGGCCTGTCTCTTCTCCATGGCTTATTTTCGTACTTGGATCGGAATTTGGAGAGAAAAACAGAATACATTTACTGTACCTTTGATTTTTTTTCTCATGAGTTATTTTCCAGTACCTTCAACAATATTGTTTCTCTTCTGGATGCAGAAAAGAGGAGGATGGGCTCCTAATTTAGGAACCCGAGTGTGAATTAGGGTGCAGATTTCTGAAGAAGTTCCACTGATCATTTCTGTTCCTGTTTGGGCTGTGCAATCTTCTCTTTGTTGCTTATTATTTGAAGGTACTTGTTCATTTTTTTTTTTTTTTCCAGGATATCTTGCCTCTGGGCTCCACCATGCAGCAGTAACTTCTTTTCGAATACAGTCTCACCAGTATAATCAGTAGCCATTACTCCTTTAAGCAAGGCAGTTATTTAGGTAAATAGTTAAACTTGCAAGCGATAAACAAGACAGCTGAGCCAAAGAAAGCAGGGAAGGAAGAGAATAAAAGTGAAGATGATTTATACAGAATGTCAAAAGGGCAAGCAGTGTTTTCTGCTGCCTCTTTCCTTCCCCAGCGACTAAGCTATGTCATTTAAGAGAACAATGAAGAGTTTCTTCCGTGAATGGGATTAAGACGTCTGTAGGAATAAGAAAGTGACTCCGGGCACAGAGTCAGGTACAGCGGATCCTAATTAGGGTGACCATATGTTCTGCTTAGCCTGGGAAAGTCCCGGTTTTAACCTGTTGTTCTGGCTTACTTACTGGCAGGGTTCTCCCTTCGCTTTCAAAAGTGTCCCTTTTGGATGATAAATTTCGTGGTTGCTCTCAGCTTGACCCTGCCTCTTCCACTCAGCAGGTGTGTGTCTCTGGTAAATCCCTCAACTCTCTGGACCTCAGTTTCTCAAGAGTTTGGATGACATTTTGACTAACAGGCTTTTTAGCCTCATACTCCTACGGTTCTATTAAGGCCAAGAGAAGAAAAACTAGAGTTTGGGGTGGGGGGGCGGAAAGCACGTGCTTTGAATGAAAGAATGTCCATTACATCTGAGGGGCACGTTTGCCTCCTTATTTAGTACAACCGCCTCCGGCTTACCTAACAACATTAGCTGATGACGATTAGAAAGATTACTCTATGCAGGCACTACACTAAAGATTGTAAAGGAATGAGTCATTTATTCCTCTGTTAGAGTTTCTATTTTATATGGACTTTGCTGTGGTTTGAATGTTTGTCCTCTCCAAAACTCATACTGAAACTTAATCCCCAATGTGGCAATATGGAGAGGTGGGGCCTTTAAGAGGTGATGGGTCATGAGGGCTTTGCCCTTATCAATGGATGAATTCATTAATGGATTAATGAATCAATGGGTTAATAGATTCATGGGTTATCATGGGAGTGGGACTGGGGGGTTTTATAATAAGAGGAAGAGAGATCTGAGCTAGCACATTCAGCCTTCTCACCATTTGATGCCCTGCACTGCCTTGGGACCCTGCCAAGAGTCCCCACTGGCAAGAATGTCTCCACGAGATGCAGCCCCTTCACCTTGGACTTCTCAGCCTCTATAAATGTAAGAAACAAATTACTTTTCATTATAAATTACCCAGTTTCAGTTATTCTGTTATAAGCAGCAGAAAACAGACTAAGATAAACTTATATTACAGTCACTTCAAATCATCTTTCAAACCTAATTCTAGCTGATTGTAAAATATCGTTCTCTTAACCACCGTGCCATACCTAGTGTGTTATGAGAAAAACAGCAAAGAAAATACTTAGTGTATCAGTCAGGATAGGCTGAGGTATGCTACAGTAACAGACAACATAATCTTACTAGCTTAAAATGTTATTCCCAATCATGTCCCCTGCCTATCCGAGGTCACGTGGGGCCCTGCTTTGTGCTGGTCTCTCTGCAGGACCCAAGCTGATAGAGCAGCTCCATCTGGACTTTGCTCCTGTGCAATGGCAGAAACCAAGGGAGACCATGGTGGATTGCACACTGGCTCGTAAAGCTTCATTCGGAAGAAATCACATCACTTCTGCTTACATTTCATTGTCCAACTCAAGTCATGTGACTACATCTAACTCCAAGAAAACAGGAAGTAAAATCCCACAATAAACTAGGAAGGACAGGAATATTTGGGGAAAAGCACTGTTGGCTTTCACACCAAGGGACTCCAGGACAAAAGATCTGAAGTTCCTCTGGCAGCTTTTAAATTCTCATGCATAGCATAACAATATTTCAGTCAAGGACAGACTGCATATATGACAGTGGTCTCGTAAGATTATAAGGGAGCTGAAAAATTCCTGTCTCTCGGTGACATCTTGATGATCCTGACCCTGTGTAGGGCTAGGCTAATGTGTGTGTTTGTGTCTCAGCTTTAAAAAAAAAAGTTTAAAAAGTACAAAAAAAGTTTTCAAAATAAATAAAAGCTTATAGAATAAGGATATAAAGAAAAAATATTTTTGTATAGCCATACAATGTGTTTGTGTTTTAAGCTCAATGTTATTAGAAAAGAGTCAAGTATTTACAATTCTAAAGTTTATAAAGTAAAAAAAGTTACGGTAAGCTTATTATTGAAGAAAGAAAAATGTTCTGTGAATTCAATGTAACCTAAGTGTGGATTGTTCATCAAGTATACAGTGGTGCACGGTAACGTCCTAGGCCTTCACATGTACCCACTGCTCACCCACTGACTCACCCAGAGCAACTTCCAATCTTGCAAGTTCCATTCATGGTGCGTACTCTATACAGATGTGCTTTTGTATCTTTTATGCCATATTTTTACTGTACCTTTTCTAAGTTTAGATATGTTTGGAAACACAAATACCATTGTGTTACAACTGCCTGCAGTGTTCGGTGCGGTCGTATCCGCACAGGTTTGCAGCACAGAGCAACAGGCCGTATCATATAGCTTAGGTGTAGCAGGCTATTCCACCCAGGCTTGTGTAAGGACCCTCCGTGACAAAATGGCCCAAGGACACATTTCTCAGAATGTATCCCCATCATTAAGCAACACGTGGTTGTAATTCTTAGTGAAATTTCATAGAATTAGATGTACATTTGGATACTATTTTTTTAACGCTTCATTAGGCTCTTTGTTAGCCACAGACTGACTAGTTTATCTCTGCTACAAACAGTTTCTTTCCATCCAAACAAGCAGGGAGCACGCTGTGGATTTAAAATACTCCTAATCCGCTTACATCCCTCCTCTCTCAGAAGGTCTTTGCTGCAGCTACTGTACAACGAAGAGATGACAGTTCAGTGAAGGAAAAGGTGTATTTACCTCAGGAGAGAGTGTCTTTATGACACTGATCTGCTCGGATGAATCCACTAATGCGAAATTTCTGACCCAATAGGCAGTGATCGCACAGCGCTGAGACTCCGCTCATTATTCATGAAATATGGGCCGCACGGCATCGGGGCTCTCCCTGCAGACGCGCTGCCAAGCAATTACTCATTTCCATCACTTAGTTTTTTTATTATTATTATTTTTCAGTGGGTTTCTATATATTCAGCACACTTCAAGAACCAAAGTACAGTCCCAGAATGAAAATGATGCTTGTCTTGTTTGATTTTAAATAGAAAAGCACTTTCAAGTCCTTAAAAATTGATGCTGTTTTAAACTTACAACAAGCAATAAGGGAAACTAGTAGCTGCAGAAATAAATGGAAAGCAATCAGGAGCATTTCCACTGTTATACATATTTGCTACCAAAGAGCTGCTGCAGGGACTATCTTACATGTCCTGATTTATTTCTCCGACTCCCCCCTAGGAACACTTAAGAGGAACAATGAGCCACAAAAGGTGACAGAGCTCTGGTTGCAGCCCTCTGCCAGGGGCAGGAATCCTCACGCACAGTGGCCCATGCCTGGAAAAGGGACAGGCTCCAGGAACCATGTCCCCTCCTTATCACGATGTTTGCTAGTTAAGTCCTTGCAGTTATAAAATCCAATGTAAGAGAATGGCTGTCTTTTGCTGCTATGTGATATAATCTGAGCAGAGTGCTTGTGTCCCTGGGAACATCACAATGGAGGAATGTTCCAGCCCTGGACATTGTGCCGGAGGAGTTTTTGAAACTGATGAAACTTCATGCAACAAAGGATCCTGTTTTTGGCTCCAGTCCTTCTGTGTGGTAAAATCTCATATTCTGTGGTCAATTGCAAGGATAGCCCCAGCCTTTCACTGCCCCTGTATCCAACCTTTCCCACATGTGAACATGTAGGAGTGAAAAGGCACAGTCTCTTTCTCCATCCCTTAAGTGTGAGATGGTTTGTGACTTGCTTGGCCACTAGACTGTGCAGAAGTGACCACAAGCAGTTTTTGAGACTATACCTCAAAAGTCCTTGTGTGTTACCATTTGACCCATCTTGCGACCTTGCTGTTACCATGGGAACAGCTTGCTAGAAGATGAGAAACGTGGAACAGCTCCAATCTTCCCTAGTTATTCCAACTAAAGCCAGATAGGACAGCTGACAGCCAGCTGCCCCCCCACACACACGAGTGAGCCCAGCCAAGATGATCAGAGCCACCTTGTTAATCCCCAGCTGACCCCAGACATGTAACATGTGTCTATTATTGAGTATTACTTATTATGAGGTTTTGTGACAGTTTGTTAGAAGACGTCACATAAATAACTGACTCACATTCCACCAAGAAATTATGACTTTCTTTTTTCCACCTCTCCCATACACCATCCTGAAAATATTTTGTTTTCTTTGGTCTTTCACTTTTCTTCATTTTCTTTAATTTATTCCACTTATTATTAAGTACATATCACTGTACTAGATGGCATGGTTAATACAGAGGCTGGTGAATCAGAGAACTTTCTCTCAAGGAGCTCTCATTCTAACACAGCAGTTCTCAATATTTTTTATCTTGACACTTAATGGATGGCATTAATATGTGCAACACACTCTCAAGAGCAAACTCGGAGTTATGAACAATTTCTGGTGCATTTGCTCTTTCCATATCCATGTCTCCTGTGCCTAAGAAATTGCACTTGAATGCTAGTGAGCAAAAGTGGCATTAAAGAGTTTGAAACATATCACAGATGTCACCCTGAATCATTTGTATGTTGTTATTTTACCTACCATTAGTTATAAATTACTTACAACCCACTTCACTGCTGATTGCTACATCCTGGGTTGTGATGTACCAGATGAGAACAACCAGCCTCGTGAAACAGGAATGCTGAGATTGTATTACCTGCCATCCGAAGCAAACTGAAAGAAGGGTGCGGTAGAAATGCAAGCAACAGACTGAGAGGGGACTCAGAGGAACAACACATTCCAACCTGGGCACTTAGGGGGGCTTCCCAAAAGAGGTGACCTAAATCCAGGGTTTTGACACAGATTAATTCGCTTCATTAACGAGAGAGCACTCTTTATCCCATCTCTTCCAAACCCAGATGTCCCCCAGTCCTTTTGACTGGGCTCAGTGGGAGCTAACATTCCCATGAGAGCAAAGACATTGCATGTCATTGCCACCCCTTACTGAGACAGGTGACAGGAAAGTAATGCCTCAGAATCTGGCTTCCCTGACTCTCTTACCGTTTCTCCCCAAAAAGGTGTTCAAGGAATCAACCTTCCTCACTCGCATTTTTGGAGAAAAAGAATAAGTCAGGCCAGATCCAGCAGCTCTCTGTCATCTATCTGGCAAACGCAGACCTGGGTTCCTTCTCCCTGGGCTAATGTTCTTTCCACTTCTTTGAGTGTGTGATGACCTTTAGAGGTCCCTTCTAACCTTGGTTTCTGAACCATGTTTTCTTTTGAGTCTTGCCTGCCAGCCTAAAGGAACGATCTGCAGACACGATCCCTCTCACCCTGCTTCTGAAGACCATTGCAACAGTCAAAACTGCTCTTTACAGAGGGCTTAGGATTTCCAAAGGACTCTATTTTAAGAAAAACCATTGCCCTGTGTCCTCCTCTCCTGTCTACTCTGGCAGAGCATGATCTCTGGGTTTCATTCCACTGCACGGTTTTCCCCCGTGGCTTTCCCATTATATGACAGCATGGGAGGGGGAAACAGCCCCCACTGGAAGTAGGCACACGATGAGAGCAATGAAGTTCTACAGAGCAGCGTTGCATAAAGAAGACAGCTTGGAAAGGTGTGTTCTTTCATGTAGGTTGAAAAAAGGGAGCTTCACTGCCAGAGGAAAGTTGCATGGAGCCTTTGCTCTCCTCTAGGAAAATCACAGTGCAGACTTTTAAGGTTTAGGAGCAAAGCTCGGCCATCCTCCGCAGTTAACTACTCTTTTGAGAAACAGTTGCTGGCTTGCTACTCAGCCCCAACAGGGACTGGATGCTTGATTACAGGCTGTAATCTGCAGATTTGCAGAATATCTTGTTATGCTATCATGGCATTCCACACGGCAGCGTTGCTGACCAGGGAACTCATGAACAGGGTGCTGTCTGATACACCCAGCCGCAAAGCTGGAGGGCACAGCAGCAGTCTGTCATCAGGAGGGAACGCTATCTAGGAAACTCTCCATGAGCATGTGACTCAGACTTTCATGGATCCTACTCTTGCTACATTCGCTCTTTTCTCTCAGCCCACCCCTAAATGTTCATTAGGAGTTCCCTAGGACCAGCTGATTAGGAAAGAAAAAAATCCAAGCCTGGTTTTCAGATCGTTCTGCATGATGAGCTGGAAGCATCTAAAAGTAATTGGCTGCTACACTACAGCCTCACTCAGGGTAGCCCAAAGGATGGTGGTGGGGGGATATCCTACCAACAGGGTAAACTTTCAAGCAGTACAGGTGATCACTCACTTTTGCCTGGAAGCAGAGAGAGCAAGGTGTATAACCGTATTGATTAAAGGGCAGTGGCTAATGCTTGGATGGTCAGGGACTTGAATACCACTTAAAAAATGGTAACGAGAAGGTCTGGGGAACTGTATGTGGATAGATCTCTCAGAGTTGGCAAAATATAAAAAGATGTTTGTGTCTCACAAAAGAGAAACCTCAGCAGAAAAGGAACTGAATAATCCTGTGGGCAAAATGACTGATTCTTATAGGTCTTGGATGACCCAGGACTTGGTGGATGTTGGTCAGCCTCTTTTGTAAGCCACTCTGTCCTTGCCCATCGGGCGGGTAAACATAGTGGCCATATTAGCAGAGATAGAGGTTATACCTGGACTTAGACACATGAACATCCACTGAACAATGCTGCAGCCCCTGCTCCAGGCCCTCTGTCCCTTGCTGCCTGTGCACCCACAGAGGCAGCAGCTACACAGAGACAACGGCTTTCCACACAAGTCTCTGGAGCTCCCCTCTGTTGCCCCACTAGGTGATAGGATGTGCTGGGCTTCTCATATTTCTCATCAAGCTCGGACTCCAGGAGCTTGCCACTGTACATCACATGGACTAACATTTTCTCTCTGATCCTTCAACTTTTCTTTCCATATCTTCATTTCCCCTGCAGGGGGCCGCATTTGTATAGCTGTCTGATTCCTGTAATAAATACTCTATTCCCACAAGACCTGTGGGTCATTTGCTTCCCTGACTGAACCCTGGCTATGAAAGGAAACCAGAGGCTGAGTGTGTGTAACATGCATTTCATCCGACTGAAGTCAGTTATTACTGGGAGCTTCTCAGGATGCAACTTGTCTACGCGGTTGGTCCATGGCTTGAAGGCAAGAAGTAAGACGGAATGGGATTCTTATGTGTAGAAAGGAAAAGAAAGACTGGAAGGAAATACCCCCAATCAAAAAAAAAAAATTAATAAGGGCTTTTTTTCGTGGTGAGACTGTTCATGATTTATGTTTTCTTTTTTTCCAATTACTATATAATTTCCCAATTTTTTTATGATAAATGTACTTAGTAGTGGAAAAAATAAAAAACTTTGTTTTGAAAAAAATTCAGAGAATTTAAAATGTAAAGATTACTTGGTGACTTATACGCATACACTAATGCAAAATCTATTGTTGAATAAGGATGAATTCATCACTTTGCACTCAGTGTATACTCATTAACGAGGTTATCAGCTCAAAAAAAAAAAACATGGTTTTCAGTACCTTAAATAATAAATGATACTAAATCGTTAGTGAGGTTCCTTCAGTTACAAGTAGAGGCTTTCTAAGGCTCAAGGTATTGTGGTTTTCTGTAAGGACACATATGATATTAAATTTGCTGGAGTTTTAAATTGTCCCAAATTTAATAAGAGTACATAATACAGGGGGGAGGGGCCCTTAGAGCCTGGGCCTAGATTGAGGGTCATTGTGGCTCTGAACTTTCTCTCAGGAACTTGAGAGAAAGTCATAGGTCAGAGGTGGGAAACCTTTTCATGTTGGAAGGCCACATTAATTTAGCTATAATCAAATAAGGCCACATTCAAGAAACTTTAATTAGATATACTTTAAAAATGTACATTATTGTGTAAACATCTAACTACTATGTACTTAATAATGTCAAAAATTGAAAACTATTTGTTAATTTTTAAAATCAACTAATCTTTTAATGACTTTGTTGTGTCTACTTTTTGTTGGAAAGCATTTGAATATTTGGTTGCAGCATGGAGGTCCACAGTTTCAAGTTCCTCTAGATGGGTACAGTCATTTGTGACCTCAAGGGTGTCTTGATTTGGGTTAGGTAGGAGAATGTAGATTTGCAGCAATAAGTGATTGAAAAACAAGAAAGCATTTTTGGGGCATGTCGCTGAAAGCATGAGTATTCTACTGCATTTTTCCATATTTCAACTGGATCTTTCTTAGCATCAAACAATAACTTTAAAATGTCATCTACCGAGAGCCCAATCAATTCCATGTGTGGTTCTTTAGGTGCCTCGGTGATATCAACTAAGTGAGGCCGAAATGCTAATTTGAGTGTGATGTCATGATTCTCAAAGTCTGTGAAACTTTCATTGTATTCTCCAATTAATAGGTCTATAACAGCTGTGTATTCTTCAAATGATTCACATATATCATCCTGCTCATCAGTGACCTTTGCTAACTGGGGAAAATGTTTATCCGAAATTTCTTTTTGAAGAGATGTTTTCAAAATTTGTCTTGGATCTTTTGCCACATATCATACACAGACTTAGTTTTACCTTGCAAAGAAATATTCGACTTGTTTTGATTTGACATGATATCACACAGAAATGCTGCATTGCTATAGAAATCTTCTTTCAATAATTCACATTGCTGATTCTGTTCTTCATAAAATTTAACTATCTGTTCTCGCAGAGATAAAATATTGGCTAACACCTGTCCCTACAATAGCCAACACACTTTAGAATGATACAGCAAATCCACACTGAATTCCTCATCATTCAACGTTAACATGTTAGGAAACTGAGCAGGCGATTTTGCATTTGCATAAATATAGTTAACAATACTTACAACTTGTTGCAAAGTGTCACTTAAAATAGTATTAATAGCTTTAGCACAGAGATTTTGCTGATGCAAGATACAATAAAAAGAAATGAGAGCATCTGGACCTGTTAATACTTTTTTTATCTGTGCAATGAACCCTTTATGTTTTCCTGTCATGGAAGGTACATTGTCTATATATACGCTCACTAAATTTACCAAATTCATTCCAACTTCATGACATTTATCTTGAAAGCTGTTGAAGATATCTATTCCCTACGTTCTGTTCACAAGAGTGTCCAAAGAGAGTAACTTTGTAGCAAAGAAAATCTTCTGTTATGACCCAAATGAAGTATAAAATCTGCACCCAGTCAATAGTATCAGGCGATTCATCCAAAGTGATTGAATAATACATATTTTCCTTTTGAAGTATTGCATGAAGTTGTTCTGTTAAGTTGAAGGCTAATTCGTGCTGCCAATCAGTTATGGTTCTCCTTGAAAGAGGCAGTTGTTTGTATTTTGAAATGTTATTGAGATCTAAGCAAACTACAACTTCAACAATGCATTCTTTCCCAATTTCTACATCACTAAATGGATTCATTCCCCCCCCCTCCCCCGCCCCCGAGGATATAAGCTCCTTCATAAGTTGCTTCTGTGGCATTATTTCCAGGTCTTATTGCTGCTTGAAAGAATTGTCTTTGCTTTTGCTTTTCATCTCTTAATTTCTACAATACAACTTTTTGTACCTCTCCCTCTAATTTAAAATATTTGTGCTCCTTATAAGTGTTATAATGCTGATGAGCACTGAATTTCTTTAATGTTGATATTGTGGCATCACAAAGCAAGCAAATCATCTTAACTTTGGCAGAAACAAGATAATATTGCAATTCCCAATCCTCATTAAAATATCTGTTTTCTTCCTTCAGCATTCTCTTGGTATTCTTTGACGTGATGGGCTGTTAAGTAAGCAGAACTGTCTAGCTGTGCAACTATTCACAAATTCTACTTCAAACAGAAACACAGTGCACTGTTGTCAAAAGCTGATAACAGACTGGTGTACTCGACCCCTGTAAAATCTCACCAACCAGCCTCGTGTGGTAGTGGTTCCAGTCAGGCGGGGGAAGATAGAACTAAATCATGAGCGTAGCAGCCATCAATTTAGCCCATATGGCTGACTAATGTTCTAATTGTGCCAGTCAATCTGGAAGGATTGTTTCATTGCAGCTTATTTTATTCTTTGGTTGTTTAAATACATTCATTTTAAAAAATAAAATAAAATATGAAAATAGAAGGATTTGCTCTGTAAAATCTGCATTCGGTCAAAAGGCTGCACTGAACAACCTAAAAGGCCATAAAGCTGCAGGTTCCCCACCCCATCATAGGTCCTTAATCCAACACTCTGCTAATGGATGATTCAGCTTCTCCTGTGTGTCTCTTTGTGTGTGTTGTTGTTGCTGCTAATAAGGAAAATTAGATCATTTGTAAGAGAAATTTAATTCTTCGCCTATTGCAAGTACTTTATCTTACAGGCAATGGGGAGCTACGGTAGAGTGTGAAGCAGGAAAGTTAACTGTTCAAGTTTGAGGTCAGGGATTAATAATTAGACACCTGGTAACAGTGTGAAAAGACAAAAATCCCAGAGGCAGAGAGGCCAACTAGGATGTTATTGTAGCAATCTGGGCAAGGAATAATACAGAACTGAATCAAGAAACCAGCAAGAAGGACTAAGAATTATTAATATGTTGGAGAAACTAATGAAAGTATCATATTAGCATAGTTAGAAACTTTGTTTAACTTTAATAAAAGGCCGCATTTTTATTGGCAGAGAGCAAGGAAAGATTTGCCTTGCTTTTAGCCAAGCATAATAACAGATTTCTTCCTATCTGTCTGACAAAGCAACCTGGTGATACATGATCTTACGATTGCTACATCTGGATGGGGGAAAGCGTTGCCTGGTCTGGATGTATTAATCACCGTAGCCTGGGTTGTGGGGTAGTGACAAATAACTCCACGATCTCAATGGCTTAATACCACAAAGCTAATTTCTCACTCGCATTACACGTCCATAATGGGTCATCTGGGGGCACAGTTCTTCAGCAGCCTCTCTCTAGGATCAGTCTTAAAGAGCAGCCACCATCTGCCACCATTTGTCCTTCACTGTGGTAAACGGAAAGAGAAAGTGGCCAGTCATATACCAGTTTTCAAAGCATCTGTCTGGAGTGGAACACACCGCTTCCACCCACATTTCGTCCACCAGAGTAAATTACATGGCCACCCCAACTTCGCGGGAGCAGAGAAGTGCAGTACCACCACTTGCCAGTGAGAACCAGAACTCTTTCTGTGAACTAACGCTAATGTCCATACCAGTCGGTTATGGCTTCACTGTTAGCAGTGTTATCATGGCTGCTTTGAATCTCATGAACTACCCAGAGATCAGGAATATTTTAAAGTAAGACTCAACCTACAGCAGCAGCAGGTAGTGATGCTATTAATTCCCACAAGCTTAGTTAGGAAGCCCCAAGGTCTTAACTATTTATAGTTGCAAACACCCAAGACATTTCCTGACAGATTATGGATGCACAGTACACTAATAGCCTTAGTAGAATTTCCATTCTGGTTTCTGTCTTGTCAGGAATCTTCCCTGTGGTCTACCTAGGGCCTCCCAAGCCGTATCCAGGGCTTGTTCTTCAACTTCCGCCCCGCTGTGCACAGTGCCTATTAAGCAGCTGTCCTCTCCCACCTCGGGGAGGGCTGTGCATCCACACGGCATTGTTAGTGGAGCGGCATATGCTAGCAGAGCGCTGGGAAAGCAGGCTGGATGGAAAACAGAGGGACTTAATTGAATTAGAAGGATACACTCTGGAAATTTTGGTCTGCAGTCTTTATGGCCCCCTCCCTGTTTGCCAGGGAAAATCTGTCTACTTTCACATGACCCTGCTAGCGTTTGGGATTTATTCTCCTCACTTTCTGCTAAATCCAATAGCCATGTCTTATTCCCTTGCATTTGCACATTCTATAAAACCAAGAAAAGAAGGCCGTTAGCACAGTTCTGCAGTGCTCATCAGAAACAGACAAAAGAAGTAGTGCTAAGTGCCTGAGAGTGTCCTGCACACCGGGCTCCACCTTGCTTTGCACCTGCCAGCCCTGTAGGCAAGGGGTCCCACCATGCATTCCTGGTGATGAGAGCAGCCGGGGTGTTGGTTCAAATACAGATCACCCAGCCTATCCCGGTAAAAATATAAATAATAGGGTCTGTATGGGGCCCAGGAAACTAAAAACATTTGAGATGAGTCTTACTGTCAACTAAGTTTGGGGAACACTAACCAGCGTTCATTCCTTTCCTGTTGTGATACTTAGTCTTTCAACTTCAAAGCTTCAAAACTGGAGAATGATACCATGAAACTTTGCTTTAATAACCTCAACTCAATCTATCCTCTCCTATTATAAAATTTTTCAGCCTCTGTGTATATCATATCTAGTGTGCTTTCATATATTATACTTTTATGTTGTATTGGGCTTTTGTCTCCAGCTGTTTTACTGTGTATGTCTAGTTTCTCCCTAAAAGGATGAATTCCCTAAGGTCAAGGCTAGAGCCTCTACTTGGTTTGTCTTCCTTTCCCTCCTCCCGCATCAGATGCCATGTATGCTTGTCTTATATGTCTATCTGTATCTATAATGTATCTGTCTCCCCGTTAGAATGTAAACTCCACAAGACCATGGAGTTGGCCTCCCCCACAGCATCTAGAACAGTGCCCAGCATATATTAGGAGCTCCAAATAAATGAGGCGACTTGTGGGTCCAATTAAAAAGAAAGTTTTGAATGAGTCATAGACATCTCAAATGTTACAAGATGGTAAACAGATGCCTGCTGAATTACTTTCTTGAAAGTAATGTTGCCTGCTGTCTTCATTGTGTGCTATCAATATGATTATTCCCTTCTTTCCTTTTTTCCATCCTCTTTGTAGCCCCTGCTCTCTGCCCCTTGTCTAGACTCCCCTGAAGAGCATTTACCTAGTCTAATGGATAGAGAACAGAAGCTCAGCACAAAATACAAATAATGTACAGTTTTGATTTTTGCCCATCTACATCTATGTCTCTTAATTATCTTAACAGCAACAGGGAACCATCCCAGCATCTGTGTTGAGGTGAGACTGACCCAGACCTGACCAATGTGCATATTCCCTTGCCACAAGGGTTGTTTCAGGAATGAGGCTTGGGGCTCATTCCTTGGGGCTAATCAGAGTTTGGGATTTTTGCTGGGACTTTGGGAAACACTGGTTCTTGTATTGCTGAGGTCGCCAGCTGGAGGATGTTAGCGTAGGCTAGAGATTCTCAGGGCTCTCACAAGGAGATGGACTGCCTGAGTATGACAGAAATGCAAAGAAGAATGGGGCAAATTGCTGGCCAGAGAAGCAGACAGGTATGGAGAGAGTCATGGTGACATTGCTGAACAGTGGGACCGAGGTATGTGATGCACATTCTTTTTGCTGCATGCAGGTGTCTGAACACTATGTGTAAGTCTCGATCCTGGCAGCCAGAGCAGGCTGGGTACAAAAGGGAGTTTTCCCTGCAGAGAATGTGCTGCCAAGGTGCTCCCCACACACACGGCCAGGTTAACCCCTAGTTGACCTTCATGATACTATTCAGAGCCTCTTCCAAATGACCTCCCACACTCTTTTTATACACTCATGTTTCCCAGCAGTCTGCAAAAGACTTCTCTTCCACTGACATCTGTGATCCCCTTGAGGGTCAAGGCCAGATTTTCTACGTCTTATACCGCCCCACACCTAACACCACGCCTAGGGGTGCCCATTGCTCGATGCATGTGGGCTACATGATGAGAAGAGTGCATATAGTAGATTGCAGAGTTCAACCTGGAGTTTATTGACCTGCAAATCCAAAACACATGCCTCCAGTAAAAATTAGAGCTACTAAAGGAAAAATGCTTCTTGCTTTCTTGACCTTGCTGGGGCAGGGAAGAGTCATATCTGAACGGAATTGTTGGCCCTACTCCCTCTCCGCTCAGACGGCAGCCTCTGGCCAATTTGTGAGGAGACTTACCGCTGAGAAGCAGACAGCAGCTCGTGTGCTCCTGCCAGCTGGGCCATTTCTCCCCAGGCCTCTAAGAGGCTGGGAGAGATGGGGCATGACATTGAGCCAGGCCCGCTGCTCTGCTCACTGAAGGATGCTAGAGGAGGTTCCAATGCCCCGCTGCACCCTGTGGGAGGTGGAAGGAGAGCATTTCAGTCCCCAAAGGGAGGGGGCCAGGGATAAGAGAAAGAGCAAGCAGGGGAAGCTTTCGTTTTTGTTTTGTCTTTAGCATCTACCCCCAAGGAACTGCTAGCAGCTGTCTCCCTGCACCTATATGTAACCCACTCAGTGGAAATGCAGGCTAAGGCACAAGTACCTGACTCCTTCTTTTTTTCCTCTTGTAATAATACTTCCCTCCAATGCTTAGAAAAAGTTGGTAAAATAACCGTTTTCATTTGAGAATTATTTTGAAAAGAGTAATCAAAAGGCTAGTTTCCCCCCAGTAACCAATTTCTATTACCAAGTAGGATTTCTACAAAGTTTTTCTTCCCAAAGGGTGAGGCTGACCTTACAAAACTTCATTGAAACCCTACTGGCTCCTGTCAAATTATCACATTACCTCACAGCTCCTTTTTATTTCTTTTTACCTGGACTATCTTTTATTCTTTCAACTCATGTTGAAATCCTGTCCAAAGTATAGATAACCTGTTGCAAGCAGGATTGTGGTCATGAAACAAATATTGTATCTAAAAATAAATGCCAGCAAACACAACTCAGGCAATTGGATGCACCTTCCTTCCTTTTGGTATGTATTTTGACGAATAAGATCTCTTCTTGGATAAACATGACTCTCATTTGCTCTAAGTCATCTTCTCAGCTCTGGTAGCCGCCCTTCTTTTTACTTCCTACCTTGAGGACAAAGCCTAACCAAAGTTGATACATGGCAAATCAAGATAAAAAGGTTTGTAGGATATGAATAATGCCAAACTCCACAGCACTAAAGAAAGAGGTACCATTTGTGCAAACACAGCTAGTGATCAGCTCTACTGATCCAGGTCTTAAGGAAGAGAAGATGAATAGGATTCCTATCCGGTGTGCCAAATTGTTAAAGATCTAGCATCTTATTCTATTCTTTGGAATATATGCTTACAAAATACAAACAAATCTCCCAGGGGTACGTTAATGCACTTTATGAGTGTTAACAATTTTCTAATCACTGCTGTGATGTTCATATAATGGCTTCTATTAACACAACAACAAGTTTTGCAACAGCGCCCTACATTTGTTTGACGCCTCTTGTATTTCCATCTCATGACGGTGATGACAAAGGATCTCATAGATTACTTGATATTTTGAGGTAATTATTCTCAGTTCCTATAAAGCAGAGTGGGTTCCAATGGAAATCCCATTAATAGTGACAACCTGATATTTGCTACTATTTGATCTCAGAAACAAGAATACAGCTTCAAATGTCTATGTTAACGCAAAATTTATAAACTGGCATTGACAATTCTTAAGTTGTGCATTCCAGAGACACATGGAATTAAGGTAGGTGAGACCCCTGAAACAAACGGCCAGTTTAGGCAGTACACTCAAGTCTCTCAACCGACTGAGTGGAAAACAGTGGAGGGTGTGGCTGTTGTAGTTGATCATTTATATCTCCCTTTCCCTCCCCTACAAAATGTTTTCCTCAAATATTTTAGCAAGCAGCATTGGCATTAGTTAAAATTTATACTTCAAAATCTAACAAACACAGATAAACTACAAATATCTTTTTTTATACCATTTTCTATTTTTAACTTTTCTTAATGTTGATGATAATAATAACTAGCTTTAGACAATTATATATCATAACATTAATCTTCATGAAACACTATCGAGTAGGTATGATCATATCAACACAATGAATGAGGACATAGAAATAAAGAGGTTTGAAAGAGCTTATAGGCAGGGATGTGTTGGCTGACTCACACTAGCCTGCAAGAGCCAGTTGGGCACATCTCTCTCAACTTTGTATCCAGAGACATCACAGCGGTATCTTGAAATAGGCCACCATGGAAATATTTACACCACTGGAATTGGCAAGTGCTGTAAATCTACATGTCTCTCCTACCCCCAAAAGTCAGGCGTTAAACATTTATCAGTGCACCACTGGTCACAAAACTAATAAATGCCTGAGTTGAGATTTAAACTTCATTCTGTCTGACTCCAAGCTGGGCGAAAACCACTGGCCAAAAAGTCAGGAGACTTTTATTCTAGTTTTGGCTTTACCATGAAATTTTATGTCCTTAGGGAGATCCCTCCATGTATCTGCCCTGCATTTCATCATCTATAGCATGAAGCTCTTGAATCTCTAAATAATGAATAAGAGCTTAAAGAATTAAAGATGCACTGTCAGTATATTCTTATATGATAAGAGCAAGAATTCCGTGATTTGACAATCACCACCCACCCCCCACCATGTTCATTTAGCAGAATTGAAGAGAGAGCACCCTCCTCTCCACCTCTCCATCTCTAATCCCCTTCCCCTGGTCCCCTTGGTAAGATTCTCCCAGAAACGGGCTGAGACAAGGATTGACATGCAAGGGATTTATTATGAAAGTGCTCCAAGAAACCACAGAAAGCACAACAGGGATGGGAAGAAGCCAAGCGAGGATATGATTTCAGGAGAAAACCCATGGGAACTCAGAGCATACATTACACCACAGAGTTTGTCCAGCTTTTAATCAAGGAAGCTCCCTCCCCCAGCACCATGCAGCCATTGCTATGAGGGAGGGAGCTAACAAATCCCCAGGCACTTTGGTCTCTCCGCATGTGGGGGTTGGCTTCAGTGCCCACCTTTGAAAGTCACGGGTGTCAGCCATTAGCAGCAAAGCCTGGAGAAGAAGGGAGATGAGTGCACAGAACTGGGAAAAGGGATCACCAAGAATGTCCATGTGCTTCTACAGATTGTGGTTCCTGAAAACCCTGCTCCATCCCAGCTAGTCAAGGTTAATATGGCTTTTCTCAGGAAACCCAACACATAATTTGCCTATTCTCCTCTGGCCTAATGAGAGCATATTAGAGAAATGGAGCTGTCTGGAAATTTAGAAAGTAAGAAAAGAGTCTTTCAGGATAGGGGTACCCAGCCCTGTTTCAGAGAGAGAGAGAGGATGAAAGTGGGGGACCACAGCCTGTGCAGAAATGGCTCCAAAGGAAGAGGAGAATCATCTGCTCAGGGGACATCAGATGTCCTCCCCCCAGTGACCCTATGAAGACAGAGCTTTTCATGGTACTGGAGGTCAACATATCACATTAATTAATAATTTTCTTTACCCACTCTTTGCCCACCCCAAGTAAAAATGAAAAGTACATGCCCAGTACATTTGAAGATAACAATGTTTACACCAATCTTTAAGTTTTTTCGGCAGATTGTACCAGGTTTCTGGAAGGGCAGTCAGGCTAAGCATTATAAAATGCAAAACTATCCATTTAATCACATAAGTCTCTCTTGCCTCAAGAAACCATGACACACTGAGAAATCTCTTTATAATCCTGTGTTATTTCCAGGAAATCTTAGTGTACTACAGGACTCAAGTGTTTCTCCTTCTGCAAAACGTCCACATACAATGTAGGAATCCTGAACCCATTGTATCCACTGGGAAACTGAGGCACCAATTAAGTGACAGGTCCATTAAGAGTCACTACGCCACCTCGTACTGCAAAATAATACCTCATTGCATGGAGACTAGGGTCAAATATGAATAGTTTGAGGTATTACTTTGTGTTGCATCCAAACAATCACAGCCCATCAGGTTTTTGTTTTTCTGATTATCTCCTATATCAGGCAAGCCTATATTTTTTAAAAATCACTCTCCTATTTGCTCCTTTTATTTTAAAATGTAATCCTAGTTATTTTAGGGAACAGAAAATCCTAGTATGAAACAGTTAATAATAGTTTTTAATAATCACTACTCATAAAATCCCTAGTGGCCTTGGTGGGCATCTGGTCATCATTAAGAGAGTTAAATTTATCAGGCAAGTTATTTTGCTTAATTAGGTGGCTAACTGGCAGGGCCGTTCTTACTGAAACAGCATCAAAATCAATAGCAAAAGCCTCAAGAAGACTTGATTGGAACATTTTGTGATTGTTTTACTGGGTACCATTAAATTCCCACTTAAAACCCCAAGGAATTAATTCAAGTTCTGGGACCTTATACAAAGGTCAAATAACCAGCTAGCCAACATGAACTGAGGGAAACTTAACTAAAAGTAGCAGTGAATCAATATCCCAAGTACTATGTAAAATAATATAATGCCCACTTACATATGGTCAATTTCTCACATCTGTAAGTCCAAGTCTTAGAACAAGTGTGGCCTCATGACTTAATTCCCAATTAGTAAGCTCACTCCAAGTCATCCTTAGTAGAGACGGGGGCTTTAGAAATTACAGCAGGTATTTTAATTAGACAAATACTAACTGTTATCTCATGCAGAAACTAATAAGCTATAATTTATTGGTATGTTCACTTTTTCATGTGATATTAAAAGGAAAAATATAGAATGTGACATCCTAGTCTCTGTTTTGTTTTTCGTTTTCTTTTTTTTTTTTTTTTTTTTTTTTTTTTTTTTTGAGTCAACCAAACTATTTACGAAGTGATTAGCCCCAGAGTAAATGGGCAAGGTAAACGATTGGTTTAGGTGGAAAATTCTAGGGCAGAAATCTTGAGTGCAATGTCTTACACCACCAATACTAGGGATTTTGACACTTTAATCGGCAGTTCAAGCCTTTCTCTTCTGGTAATGTCCTTTTACCTTATCCCAAGATAGGAAGCTGAATTCTAATCTTTGAGTTCAAATATCCCCCAAGAATACTGCAGAGGCTGCCCACAGCTCATAGTTCTAACAACTCTATCAGGGAGGAAGAAGCAGTAATAATTGGCTCCCATGAGTCTCTACTTGCAGTAGTCAAGGAAAGGAAGATAAACTGATTGGGCTGTGTGGCCAGGCAGCCAGACTTGGGAACACCATTTGGCAGAAAACAACCAGAGAAACAAGAAGGAGAGTCAGCCCCAGGGACTTCCTAACTCGTAAAAGTGTCTGTAGTATGTGTGCACACACACTACAGGATGGAGAAATTTTAGGCAGAGAGGTTCCAACACACAAATGCTTGCTTACCATGATGAAAGATGCTATAACCTATGCCTTAGACAGATTCCTTCTTAAAGTCTGTGACCTGCTGAGGTCACAAACGCTGCTGGCCTATCCTCACGTTAAACTGTTGCGCACAAGCTACCTTGTCTTCCACATAGCTGAATTATTTTTTAATGTCGATATTTCCCTCTATATTCCCTGCCCCCATAAATAAATGAAGTTAACTAGAATCTTGCAGGCATCAAATTTTTAAAGCCTTCCTAAATAATTTATGTGTAAAAGCAACATGATCTTGGCAAAATGGGAGATTTTTGTGTTTTTTTCCAAATCTTAATAACCTGATTTATTTTTAAATGGAGGGTAGATTAGATAAGCAGATAGGCTTTGGCACATGATAATCTTATTAATAAAAAAGAAATCACACAACTCCTGGATATTGGTCCCAAATACCCTCTTTGTCTTCCTAGTTATTCATCAGCAGATCCAAAGAGCCCTAGTCCCTCGTTCAAACTTCCACTAACTTTTTGTGAATTTGGGCAGGCTGTAAGTTTTCAACCATAGTCCGTAATAAATTAGAAAGTCCCCAGTAGCAGGAGGTGCTTTTGTTTAACTAAAAACTTAAAAAGAGAAATTTGACAGCAATGTCAAGCACCAGCCACAGAAGGGCAGGTATGGAGTATGAGGAGGAGAAATAATCATCTGAAGCACCACCTACTGAGCACTTCCCAAGGGCATGGAATCCACCATGGGCCTGCACCAGCTTTACTGGTATAATAGAGCAATGGATTATTATTTAAACCCATATTGACTTTCACAACTTCTGCCTTCTCAGATGGGTGGCTTAATTCATGCCATAAGAAGGTGAATCTATCTACTATTGCTTTCCTCTTTCAGAGACTGGGAGAGGAAGGAACATAGGAAGAATGATATTTCAAAGTCTCTTCCAGGGTTGCAAAGATGACGCTAGCTTAGAGGTATTAATGCATTGTTAGGTAAGCTTTTTCTTTTAAATTTACCTTCTCTTTAAATTGATACATAATATTCGTACATATTTATGGGGTACTTGTGATATTTTGTAGCATGCATAGAATGCGCAATGATCAAGTCAGGGTATTTAAGGTATCCATCACCTTGAGTATTTGTCATTTGTATGTGTTGGGAACATTTTAAGTCTTCTCTTCTAGCTATTCTGAAATACACAATATGTTGTTGTTAACTGCAGTCATTCCATTCTGCTGTCAAACATTAGAACTTATTCTGTCTATCTGTATGTTCTTACATGTTAACCAACCTCTCCTTATGCCTTCTCCCACCACACACCCTTCCCAGTCTCTGGTATCTAATATTCTATTATTTACCTCCATGAGATCAACTTTTTTAACTCCCATGTATGAGTGAGAACATGTGATATGTCTTTATGTGACTAGCTTATTTCGCTTAACATAAGGAGCTCCAATTCCATCCATGTTGTTGCAATTAACATGATTTCATTCTTTTTTAGGGCTGAATAGTATCCCATTGTATATATATGCCACATTTTTTCCCATTCCTTCATTGATGGACATTTAGGTTGATTCCATATCTTTGCTATTGTTAATTGTGCTGCAATAACCATGGGAATGTGGGTATCTTTCTGATATACTGATTTCTTTTCCTTTGGATAAATACCTGGTAATGGAATTGCTGGATTGTATGGGAGTTCTGTTTTTAGACTTCTGAGAAATCTCCATACTGTTTTACATAGTGGCTGTACTCATTGACATTCCCACAAACCATATATAAGAGTTCCCTTTTCTCCGCATCCTCACCAGCGTTTGATATTTTTTGTCTTCTATTCTAAATGGGATGAGGTGATATTTCACTGTAGTTTTGATTTGCATTTCCCTGATGATTAGTGATATTGAGCATGTTTTCACATACCTGTTGGCCGTTTCTATGTCTTCTTTTGAGAAATGTCTATTCATGTTCTTTGCCCATTTTCCAATGAGGTTTTTTTTGGGGGGGCGGTTAGTATTGAGTTGTTTGAGTTCTTTGTGCATTCTGGATATTAGTCCCTTTTGGGATGGATAGTTTACAAATATTTTTTCCCATTCAATGGGTTGTTTCTTCACTTCGTTGATTATTTCTTTTGCTATGCAGAAGTTTTTTTTGTTTTTGTTGCCTAAGACTTCTTTTGAAGTCTTAGCCATAAAATTTTTGCCTAGACCAGTGTCCTAAAGTGTTTCCTCTTATGTTTTCTTCTAGTAGTTCATGGTTTGGGGTCATATACTTAGGTCTTTAATCTATCTTAAGTTGATTTTTGTATATGGTGAGAGATAGGGGTCCAGTATCATTTTTCTGCATATGTTCTTGGCACCTTGGTCAAAAATCAGTTGACTGTAAATAAGTGGATTTATTTGTAGGTTCTCTATTCTGTTCCATTGGTCTATATGTCTATTTTTATATCAACAGCATGCTTTTTTTTGTTTACCATAGCCTCGTAATATATTTTGAAGTCAAGAAATGTGATGCCTCCAGGTTTGTTTTTGTTTGTTTTTATACAGGATTGCTTTAGCTATTTGGGCTTAAATTTTAGGGTTTTTTTATTTCTGTGAAAAAATGACTTTGGTATTTTGATAGGGATTGCATTGAATCTGTAGATTACTTAGGGCAATACAGTCATTTTAATTATGTTAATTCTTCCAAACCATGAGTGTGAGAGGTCTTTCCACTTGTTTGTGTCCTCTTCAATTTCTTTCATCAGTCTTTTGAAGTTTTGATTATTGAGGTCTTTCACCAACTTGGTTAAGTTTATTCCTTGGCATTTTATTTTATTTTTTGATATCTATTGTAAATGGAATTGCCTTCTTGATTTCTTTCGCAGCTAGTTCATTATTGGTGCATAGAAACAGTACTGATTTTTGTATATTGATTTTTTTTACCCTGCAACTTTACCAAATTTATTTATCAGCTCTAAGAATTTTTTGGTGGCATCTTTAGGTGTTTTCCAGATTTAAGATCATGTCATTTGCAAAGAGGGACAATTTAACTTCCTTTCTTTCCAATTTGAATGTCTTTTATTTCTTCCTCTTGCCTGATTGCTTTGGCTAGGACCTACAGTATTATGTTGAATAGGAGTGGTCAAAGTGGGCGCCCTTGTCTTATTCCAGTTCTTAGAGGAAAGTCTTTCAGCTTTTCTCCATGCACTATGATATTAGCTGTGTGTTTGTCATATATGGCCTTTATTATTTTGAGGTATGTTCCTTCTGTGCTTAGTTTGTTGAGAGTTTTTATCTTGAAGAGATGTTGAATTTTATCAAATGCTTCTATGTCATTATTTTGAATTCTTGTTCTAGGTTTTTATAAATTTCTTTTTTATTTGAATCTGTTGCTGGAGAATTATTGTGGTTTATTTTGGAGGTGTCATATTTCCTTGATTTTTCATGTTTCCTGTGTGCTTACATTGATATCTGCACATCTGGGATAAGAGTCATTTCTTCCAATTTTTTTAATTTACTTTTATAGAGATGGCTCTTTTCCTGAAGATGTATTTATGGTGTTGGTTTGGTAGGGCACTTTGGCTTTGATTCTGGGTATGTGAAGTAATGTAGTCTCCATATGATTTCTTTGGCTGTAAACAGCACCAGCAGTGTTTGTGATTTCCTGAGTGACATAGGACTTATTGTTAACAGAGGTTGTAGTGATCTTTTGCTAAGGATAGAGACATCAGGTGGGCCATCCTCTGGCCCCAGTGGTGGCAGGAGTAAGCCAAATATAACTGTCCCTGGGCCCCAGGATAGCATACACTAGTGGGTCCAGGAAAGCTGATTCTTAGGCTTCCAGGCAGCTTACCTGGATGTTGCCAGAGGTGGGTCAGGCAGGTAGGTGGGCATGTCCTCAGGCCCCTGGGCAGCAAGCATGCCTTGGTGATGGCAGTAGCAGCAGTGGGAAAAACCTCTGGATCCTAGGTGGTCTGCTTGTGTTGGCTGTGGCTGTGACAGGCTGGCAGGTCAGTCCCTGGGCCCACAGGTGGGAGGCACCTGTGGTGGTAGTGGCAGGTCAGATGGGTCCATCCTCACTCAGGCCCCTAGGAGGAGTGCTCAGGCATCAATGTGATAGATAGGTCAGGGCAATCCCCTCATCCCCAGGCAGTGTGCTCAGACACGGGGAGGTGGAGCCAGGCTGGGAGGGCCTGTCCTCAGGCCCCGTGGTGTTACATGCAGGTGTTTGCTGTGGTAGCCAGGGGCATTGACTCCACTACCCCCAGGCCTCTGATGGAATGCTCAGGTGGAGGCGGAAGTGACTACACTGCAGCTCTGCTACTGGGGGTGGTATGGTCACTGCCAATGGCTCACGCTTTGGCCCTGGCAGCAGCAGCCAGCAGCAGTGCCTGACTGCATGCAGAGAGTTTGCCCACCAGGCTCCAGGGATGTGGAGATTCAGGGGCTCTTGGGCTCCAGGGCAGGATGCAGTCTAGCAGGTCCTGGGCTCTCAAAATGGTGCCTTGTTGTAGCTTCTTAGGACACAGCGTGTTTGTGGGACCCAATGTGGGCTCCCTCTCTGAAGCAATTCCATCACATGGTCTCCAGGCTGCTCTGTTTGTTAGTCTTAAGGACTGCATGAGTGAGGGGCTTTCCCATGGCTAGGATTTCAAAAGTCCATGGTGGGAATGTGAACCACTGAGGGTCATTTGCTTACCCTTTCCCTGAATTGGGGAGCCTCTCCAGGCTCTCAGAAGATCCTAGCTGAGCAGGTTGTCTCACTTCCCTCTTTTTCCTTGTCTCATTTACTTCTCTGTTGAATTCCAGTGTTCTCTCTTAGGTAGTCTATTTGAAGTGTGATTATCTACACGTTATTTTGGTTTTTATTTGTGGAGGAGGCAAGCATCAGATGTCTCTAGTCAGTCATCTTGAAACCCCTCCAACCTCTTAGGTAAGTTTTTGATAGGCCTTCAGCCCAATGGAAGGAAAGAGAATAAGCTAAGGTAAAGTGTATTCCCATAGAAACTAATATTGAGAAGTTCAGAAAAGTATAGTGAGAGAGTAAATATGAGTACTCATATAGAGCTGGAGAGTTTACCAAGCCACACAGATTTGTAAAGTCCCCTCATCTCCCAATGCTTTAATAAAGTCTGCTACATATAAATGCCTTGAGTGAGCAGAAGGGCTCATGTTCTACAAGTCAGAATGGAGTCAATGTAGAGAACAGACACCTAGAACAGAAGTTACTAGGTTTCAACAGAAACAGAATCCCACACAGAACAGACATAGGATAGTAGCACATGGAATTCAACGGAATCTTGAAGAAGGTTTTGACCTTCAGAACAATGAGGAGTTGAAGCATAGAACTTGTTTTTAAATCTAAAAGTATAAGAAGACTTCAAACAACCTCAAGATACATTATTCCCAAATCTAACAGCAGTCCTACAAAGTCCATACTGTCATTCCCATCTTATATCTTTCTATTCTACAATGGTTCAAGTAACAGACTCACACTACGATTTAGGAAGAAAAGAAAGCAACGGGTGTTTGGAGTTTTTAGCCTTTTTTCACTACGTCAACCAAAAGCCACAATCTTGGGTAAGTGGCATCTAGGATTATTGTTTGATTAGTAGGCGATATAGTGGTGGTACCTACCACTGATTTCTCAAATTGAGGGACATTCATAGAAGCAGGATAAGTTGCTGTGTCTTCACCTACGTGGGAGTTAGGAGGTGGGATTTCAGATTGCCATTTTTATGTTGTTTCTCACTCCTCTGATTTTCTGGCCTGTACAACACAATTCTATCTGTGGTCACAGGGTGCAGAGTATTGGTGGTATACCTTTTGATCATGCCAAGGTTCCCACAAACATATGAAGAGGAGAGCTTTAGGTTGGTTATGAAACAAAATCAATATTCAAAAAAGAATTTCCTTTCAAATTTCTTTAGGATTCGTTTTTACTTACTGTGCTTTTTATACAAAAGAGGGGAAGAAAGTAAATTTACCCTTTCAGAAGATTCATGACCCCATCAGATAAATTTCCTATCCCACAGTGTTGTACTAAATGTCATCCTGGTGCCTTTAAATTTATTATATTTCATATGAAGGATGAAAGCAAACCTTCAAATTAGTTCCTCACAGTGGTTCTGCATTGTGTCAATGCTAACACTGAAGTGTTTGTGCTTATAAAAGTCTTCACTGTGTGCAAGGATGAAACTGGTGACAGAATGGGAAATGATTCATGTAAACACATTTTTGCTTTTTCCTCTTCTTTGGAGGATCTGGTCAGAATTCATGATGAATTCTTTGTCCTTGGGATGGAATGAAATTAACCAGCACATTATAAACTCAAAGCTGCCATTTAGTATTAATGATTTTTATCTACTGAGTTATATGCTAAGACCTGAGAACATCTGATGAAGCAGAGTTAATGAATAAAGAATACATACCCTTATGAAAAGAAATATACAAAATGAAACCAGTTTCATTTATCTTAGAATCATAAGGTGATAGATGAAATTAAGAATTGTTTCTAATCATAAAAGTATTAGAAGCTCACCACAGAAACTTTGGGAAGAAAGGTCTTTAAAAATTTAAAACTGTCTGTTTTACAACAACATTTTGGTATGTTTTTCTATATCTTTTTCATATATTTGAGATCATGATTTATATATAATTGAATATACTTTTTTTTTTACCATATCATTCAAAAGAGTCATTTTATGATGATTACCAGGGGACGAAGGATGGGAGAAATAGGGAGAGGTTGGCCAAAGAGCACAAAGTTCAGTTAGGCAAGATGAATAAGTTCTAGAGATCTAATGTGCCCATGGAAGCTATAGTGAATAGTACTGTATTGTATACTTGACATTTGTGAGAGTACATCTTAAACGTTCTCACCACAAAAAATTGAAAAAAAATAAGAACGGTGAGGTGATGGGTATGTTAATTGGTTTGATTGTGGTAATCATTTCACAATGTATACACATTTCAAAACATCACATTGTATACCATAATAATTACAATTTTTATTTGTCAATTATACCTCGATAAAGCTGGAAAGAATTTTTTTTTTAAAAAAGAATCATGTTATAAGCTCTCCCTAAAGACAATTTTAAGTGACAAAATAAATTACGTAGACAAACCATGCTTTATGTGGATGGCCTACATAGAGTATTTAAGCTATTTTAATTATTTTTTACTAAGTAAAACTGTGATAACATGGGTGATATTTAATAGTGTCAAGTGCAAAATCTAATGTTTCTTTTTAACATGGTGATAAAAATTACTTAATGTGATTTTATTGGTCTTTCCACAAAAATGTTGGAAGGAAAGCAGACAGAAATGGCACTGCTTTCAATGCATTGTAATTCAATCTTTTGAATATGCATGTCTGTGCTCCACATATGACCCTGGTTGGAATAAGCAAAACAAAAGCCGTGTTCCTTGTGCTATAAACAACAGAAGTGACCAGAGGTGAGAAGAGGATCCATCTCCAACAACACACTGTTATTACTGGCCTCTAAGCTCATAAATAGTCTCTTTTTCTGTTGTGTCTATCTCTCTTCTACTGTTTCCAACTAGATTCTAGTACAATTATTATGGCTATGGCCCAGATATTTGTATGTCTTTTGGCCTTTCCATTTCTTGTTGAAAGATCACTGCAATTTCTTTGATTTCTTTGCAAAGAGACTTCAACCATCTTCCTACCTTTGGAGTTATGGAAGTTGGTAGGTGATTTTGTTTTTCTTATATACTACAAAATCTTTTATTATTATTATTATTATCATTATTTTAGATAGACTTGCTTTGTTGCCCCACCTAGATTTCAGTGGTGTCATCACAGTTCACTACAACCTCAAACTCCTGGGCTCAAGCGATCCTCCTACCTCAGCCTCCCGAGTAGCTGGGACCACAGGCATATACCACCACACCCAGCTAATTTTTCTATTTTTTGTAGAGATTGGGTCTTGCTCTTGCTTAGGCTGGTCTCAAACTCCTGAGCTCAATCAATCCTCCCACCTTGGCCTCCCAGAGTGCTAGGATTACAGGCGTAAGCCACTATGCCCAGCCACAAAATCTTTTTTTAGGTTTCATTTTTCCCTTCTAATTTTACTTATTTTTTTCCATGTAACTTTCTGGTTGAGGGTTCATTTCCCACCCAACCCCTCAACATGTTTTCAGAGTTCCATTTTCTTTTTTTCAGATCCTTTCATCAATATTTTAATGAATTAACTATGAAAGAAGGTCTTTGCATTGCTACTGATTCCACTAGAATCTCAGAAATCTCCCTGCATCACAGAAAGGGACTTAGAACTGTCCAATACCCACAACTCCAAGGCATAAGGCCAGTAGCCTTGCCCTAGTGCTGAAATATTGTTCTGCTAATGTGTATCTTATGCCCTGTATTTCTTATTAATAAAGCAGTAAATAAGGGGCAATCCAATGTTTCCATTGCCAAAAGAAAACATCTCCCTTTTAATTAATCAATGTAAATGGGCTTTTACTGGAAAATAGAAGGGAAGTATTTCTAGAACTCAGGATATAACGTTACATCAGGGAAATATTATGCCCTTTCTTAATTTTCAAGTGGAAAATTTAAAAAAATGCAGAGACACTAGGTCTGGACTAGCTGAGAGAGAGTTCATTCACACATTATTGCAGAACACATGCTTTTCTGTAAACCCAGGCGTTTTGTTTCCAAGTTCATTTTTGCTACAACTCATTTGGATTCAATCTAGTGGGAGCTCAGATCAAACAAATTATCTAGATGGAGAAATTTATGAAATAAGAAAAAAGCATCGTGAAAACCTACTTTTTCCTTATTTCCATTTATCTTTCCCTTATGGACCAATGCAATTATCATTCAGCCAGGGACTAACATAAATATTGATCAGCACAGAAGCACCACAAGATTACCACTTGGCTTGGCTTCACTTCAACTTTCTTCTCCTTGATGCCTTTCCTGATACAAAGGTTAATTCTTTTTTTTATTTCTCAGTTCCTTTTTGCTTCAGTTTTTCTCTCAAGACAATCTTACTTAAAATTGATCCAATTGGATTGATCAAAGCCACCTAATTTTCCCTCTGATGTCACATAATCTATTGTTTTATGTAGACATTTGTGTGCTATTATGCACTATGTATACCAAAGAATTTGACTAAATTAAGGAAAATCAGGAGGAGTTCTTGTTTCAAAAATGTCAGCTGAGCACATGTATTTGTTTTCTTTCTTTTTTCTAAACCCATAACAGCAACTCCTAAGAGTGAAAGGAATCAGAACACAGATGTTGACAGATAAAAGAGTGAAGGAATTCTTAAAGTATGGGATCTCTAGCAATGTGAATCAGATTGGCATCAGATTTTTTCATCAGAAGCAATATATGCTAAAAGGTGATTCTGTGCCTCATACTTGGGAGGTAAATATGATTTAAAACCCGTAATTCTAAAGCAGGTCAATTTTTAAATTGATTGTGAGGGGAAAAATGAAGTTCTTTTCAGGGAAGCAACATCTTAAAACGTCACTACTCTAGAATCATGTTTGAAGAGAATACCTAGAGTTGTTGAACTCCAAGAAAATTAATATGAGCACCAAAGGGAAGAAATAAGATCAAGAAGCAATGACATAACCCACAAGCCCTTGTGGAGAAAGCCCAAGAAGAACGGGCCTAGAACAATCAATCCAAACAAAAGTAGAAACAGAAAAAAATCACCAAAGTGATAATTTGCTGAACAAATGGAATTTTTTGGAAATTTTATTGTGCTCCAGCCACTGACCCTTTATTTGATTGGGTGCAATTTCCCTCAAATGCAATTCACTGGGGTGTTTTGCTGACTTATGTTCTTCCCCTCTACTGCCTTGGTCTGAAATACTTTGTCATAGCAGTTTTGTCCCAGCGAGGGCAAGGGCAGGACACCAGTTCACACAAACAGAAAAGGCAGTAAACAGCAGTGTTAATGTGAAAGCCCATTTATTTATTCCTTTCTGAAATGATAAGAGTGAAAGCAAGGGCAAGGTGGGGCAAGAAAAGAGCAAATATTAAGCTTTCATCAAGGGAATGAAATCCCCCGAAAATCAGTTATTCGATGATTTACATATTTGGCAAGTTGACCAGGGCATTAGGTTAGTAAGTCAGTGGGCTCCATTTAAAATATCTTCAAGAGGAAGAAAAGGATTTTAGAAAAATATAAAATGAACAAGAAATGATGCTATTAGGAATAGAATGAGAAAGATCTACATTTCATTTCATTTCCTCTCCTGAGAAAAAAAGCAAAACAAACAGAAACCCCAGGGAAGGAAAATGCTGTCGAAGAAAACTATAAATCTGATGAACATGAATCTGAAATTCAGCACGGTTTTAACACTGTGTACAGTATTTTTAAAAAGGGAAACCCACTTGATCTTCACATAAGGAACGTCTTGGCTGCGTGGTGGCATGAGGTGAAGGAAGGGGCTGCACTGGGACCATCAGAGAGGGAAATTTGATCACAGCACACTGTTAGAAAATGCAAAAAGCAGAGGGAGTGAGCTTCAAGTATGGTAGGCACATGCCTCCACTTTTCTATAATTCTTCTACCGGCTGAACTTTCAGGCCGGCTTCCTTCCCAGTTGAATGATGGCTGCCTGCACCAATGGAGCTCCACGCTCTTTGTTCCCAGTCGAAGGGAGAGTGTTGCGTCCCACAGTCAATGAGCTCTGTGCTCATTGGATCATGCCTGAATCGGTCACATGACCAAGATGCTGCCTCCTGATTGGCTTATGGATGATCGTCTGAAGGAAAAGAATGAATGTTGCTTGGATGAGGGCGATTCTACCCGGGCCACAGGCTGCTGTTGTGCAGTGAGGGAGGGGCAGCATGGTTTGCGGGGAGGTAAACACAACGTCTAACGTGTCCTGTTACTCTCATAGCTTTTTAAAACTTTGTAAAGAGATTTACCTTTCCTTTCAGTTCGCCTTCAGGGTTTGGAACTGCTCTCTGCAATACAGTAGCCACTAACCATGTGAGGCTATTCACATGCAAAATTTAATTAATTATAATTAAATGCAATTAAAACTCTGGTTTCCAGTTGTATTAGCCACATTTCAAGTGCTCAATAGCGTGGCTAGTGGCTGCCATGTAGGACAACACAGAGCTCTGATTTGAGGATACATGTTTTCTATGGAGCATCCTCCTTGGATGTGCTTTAACCATGGCAACAATGCCTGTTCCCTCCCCAAAGCTTGCAGCACACAGAGAGGGTTTTTTTTTTTCAACTCCTGGGTTACTATTTCTTCCTTTCCTACTTACTTTTTCAAGGGAAAGCTTCCATTGATGACTGGCCAAAAATTATGGAGTAGACCAAGTTTTTAGCCCCTCGATATTTTATTATTTTTGGTTTTATTTTATGCAAATAGTTATTTACATGCTCCTTATCCTAGGTTATGCTTTATTCCATATTTTCCCTCCTCTAGCAGTAGCCGATGCTCCATGCTCCAACTATCGCTTAGTTTTTAAGGTACGTATCCTCATTATATTGACATTGGTTTTGATATGTTGGGATGTATGATTGATATGTAGGGGGCAGGGCTGGCACAGCATGAATGTAAAACTTAGTTGTTAGCAAAGAAAGGATTCAATGGTAATTGAGTTAGCTAAATTTAGTAACTGATTGCTAATATAATTTTTTTCCTAATTAGAAGCAAATTATCTTGGGGTGTCAGAGGGATCTCGTCCTTCCAGAATACACAAGAGGAGGCTGAAGATGGCATGGGGTAAACTAAGTTCTTCTTTGTTTCTATTTCTACAGGAATAAGGAAAAAGCTTTTGAAAAAAGGAGTAATGGGGGTACACTGTTAAGGTTTACCAGTGTTAACAAATCAGTTAAGAATTAATAAGATAACATAACGAGCATTTACTGAGCACTTACTATGAGTCAGGCACTGCTTTAACTGTTTTACCTATAATACTCCATTTATTATTCCCAACAACTCTGTGAGATAACCACTGTTGTTATCCTCTATTTCACTGATAAGGCAATTGCACGGCTCAGAGGTTAATAACTTTCTTTGGGTCACAAGGCCATTAAGTGATCCTATATAAGTGAGCCAGAGCTGTGATTCAGACCAAGGTAGCCAGCCTCTGTAGCTTAATTACAATGCTCCAGTTTGAGGAAGCCATCAGCAATTCACAGCACCAGCAGTGGAATTGCATCCTGCTGTGGACTTTGAATTTTTGCCGTACCTGTTTATCAGGAAGCAAACACAGGCAGGAGTTCTAAGGTTCGTTGGCTGGTTTTATGAATCCCTCAAAGCTGAAGAGATTCTATATAGTAAAACGTTATTTGAGAGTAGGAAATCAAAGTCAAGTTAAGCAGCACTTGATAAAGCATAATTGTATTCAACATTTATTTAAACATTTTTATTAATTTAAATCTTGCCCTTAATTGACTTTATTTTATGTCAATAATTAGAGATTGTCAGTTATTTTCAAACAGTCTTACTTTTCTAAGAGAAAAAAAAAATCGACCGGATCATAGCTTGTCCTGGTGCCTGCTAACATAGTGGTTTTAGCCTTGCCTGTCCAGTAGAACCACCTAGAGGAGCTTAAAAGCTTCCACTCCTTTCCCCCTTTTTTCCTTTCTCTTTCCCTGTTTCTCTCTCTCTCTCTCTCTCTCTCTCTCTCTCTCTCTCTCTCTCTCTCTCTCTCTCTTTCTCTTTCTGCAGGACTCAGGAATCAGCATGTTTGAAGTTCCTCAGGTGCTGCCAGTCTATAGCCAAGTTAGCCCCTGGTTCTAACAAAAGCCACCTTTGCCTGGAGCAGCTAAGAGAATGGCAGGTACAGTTTCTAGAAACAAGTAATAAGAATCTATAATTTCAGTTTTAACTCTTTTAAAATTATAATACACATTTGTACACTAAATATTTTGGCAGCACACTTGAAGTAAAGTGGCATAGGCAGTTACGGTGTCGTTCATTTGCTTCTCCCTGCAATGCTGTCTCCCTGTTCAAGTTGAATGGTTTACTACTCTACAATCTTTTGTACATAAAAGAGAAAATATTCATACATTTCATTAGACATGTCATTTTGAACATATCATTTAAGCAAGTTGTACCCTGCACTGTAACACTTCTCATAACTAACTCAGTTTAACTTCTAGCTAACAGGGGCTTCCATTCATGTCTTTGTTTGAATGTGGTATGAACTGACTTCAGCCGATTTAGTCATTCACAGTTGCCAGGTACTTTTGGTAAACGGTGCTGATATTCACTCATTAGAGGAAGATGGAGAATATTTAGAGACCACCCATTTTTTTCCCAAACTTTGCAACGGGGAAGTCCTACTCCAAATTCTGCCAAACATACCAATATTTATTACTAAAGGCACAAGTACAGTTATACAATCTGTGTTTGTAAGCTCAGAAAAGCTTCCCTTTCAGTTTCTACAAGATCATTTGTAGAAAGTCTCACTCCTATACAAACTCAGCAGATCGCAGCCAACATTCTATAGGTTATGACAAGTGACAGAATCTCCACAAGGGAACCCATAATTAAAAATGGCTCTAAACCTAGAGGGCTGAGGATTGGAATGGCAGGCTTCTTGGACTGTACATCACAATCCGTCATGTGCATCTCCTGCATGCTGATATACGCATCTTCTGGAGGAGATTTTGATAAAAATATTTGAAATGTTTAGACAGTTCTAGGGTGGGTTCTTGAATGGAGGACTTCAACTCTTAACTGTCAGTATGACATAGGTTAAAATTAACTCACATGTACAAACCAGAGACAAATGATAATATTTGTATTTGTATCATCGTGAGCAGCAACATTAAATTTTGCAAATGGATAACATTTTGGAAATGTAGTTTGGAAGGAATTCTTGGTATGCCAGTTTGGCATGACACTTATTAAGAACCATACTGTGGAAAATTGGTATTTGAACCTATTCACTCATAGCAAACCCAACTTGGTAAAGATACAGATTTTATTCTCTTTGAACCAACAGACAATAACTGGTTATATTAACCACTCCTCAAATTCAGCCATAGTCACACTAAATATTCCTTATCTAAAAACTAAATTTTAAAGTTAAATTGCAGCATCTTATATATAAAGTAAAATTAGAGAAAAGAGAAGAAATGATTGTTATACAAATAAGCACATACATATAACAAGCCAAGAGAAAATATGCAAGGCTACTAT
>RJWJ010002529.1:0-99800 GCA_004363605.1 Indri indri
AGGAAACATCTTGATTACTAGGGTAATTCTAATAACTCACTTTTAAGCATCTTGTTTAAATACAGTGGTAGCGTTTTGCTTTTTC
The DNA here is from genome assembly GCA_004363605.1 of Indri indri. NCBI lineage: Eukaryota > Metazoa > Chordata > Mammalia > Primates > Indriidae > Indri > Indri indri. The sequence goes on from RJWJ010002529.1 coordinate 86, forward strand.
ACAAGATCTTGCCGCCTTCTTGTGGTTTACACTAAGTAGCATAAAACTTAAGCTGGTTTTGTGTAAGGACCATACAGCTATACACAGTTTAAAGCATTCGTTATTGTGATAGACCACAGTTATTTCCTGTGAGACAGACAAAGGAGAGGCGCGAAAGATTCACATGCACTCTGCATTTAAAGACTGCTGCAACTTTACAGAGATCTTCAGCTCTCAGGGATGAACTTGAAAAGGACATGGCCTGGGGCCAGGTGAGGTGAGGACTAAAGAAGAGTGTACAATATGATTTTTTTTTAAACATTCCGAATACCAGAATGCCATAAAATTTTATTTGTTTCCTTACAGAATGTTCACAGCATGCTTTGTTAGCAATGCCGCATTCTTTTAAAATTGTCTGAGCTACGGTGTAGTAAAATGAAATCATGCAAAACAGTAGGTACTGGGAAAACTGGTGACCTCTTTATTCTTTCTTCATTCAACAAATAAAAATCCAACAAATACGTACTGAATGCCACAGTCAGAGCTTCCATGATTCCCTTTCTCCTGTGGAGGTACGTTCGAGGGGCTGGAGGCAAAATTCCACCACTCATCCCAACGCCCAGTCAGATTCTCAGTTTTCAGAGAAAAAATAAATTTCAAGAGAAAATTTTAAGGCTCTTTGGGCTAGACGTATTAGATTGTGTATGAAGAGGCAAGATTTTTCAGACCCATTTGGATGAGTACAGGAAAATCACTCTCACTGAGGTAGCATAAATTTTTTTATGGAAGAGTTTATTTCATATTGGCAAAGTCCCCAGAAATATGATCTAGTCAAAAAGACCCTGATGCTGGGCAGTAGATTGTTTTTCTTTCAACAGAAAAGTCTACATAAAAATATCATAGAGAAAATATTTCATTATTTGTTCATATTCCTGGGAAACACCAGTAAAATTTTGTTTTTACATAAATCCTGAAAAAATATGTTATTACCTTTGGTCTGGAAATATGTAGATTATAAATTCAACATATGCTAATATTTTTTACCATGTACAATTAAAATAAAACACTTTTAATGTTCATATTTTCTTTATGTTTTTATCTGTACTTTATATGTACAAATATTAAGTTAATAAAAAATTTTGTTTCAGGTTTTGCATTTTTTCAAAGCTTTAAAAATTTTCTTCTTTTCTATTATGTGAGACATTTAAATTCTAATAATGTACAATTTGAAATTTAACCACTGTTTGTAACACATGCCTTCTTTTATCCTTCACAAGTGTATGCATTCTGAATCACCTTATTTTAAAACATTTTTACCTTGGACTGATTTTCAGTTATCTAATTAACCTTCCTGAAATACTGCTTTGTCATGTCATTTACCTCATCATAAACTTTCAAAAGCTCTCCATTTGATTTAAAATTCCAAACTTTTAAAATTAGCAGCCAAAAACCTACACAACATAGACAACCTACATATATGATATTCTCTTGCTCCGTCTCTATGTGAACATCTTACTCCACCTTAGGAAGAAAGCCTAATACCAACGGTTCCCAAACTAACCTTGTAAATATACATCTACTCCTAATTTACTATGCCCTGGATGCCTTCCTGAATTTTTAATAATCCAAATTATACTCACTCTGGAGGAATTCACTGAGATCCCAGCTCCATACTTGATCTTTCTCTCTTATTCCCATTCCACTCAATCCCTTCCTTTTTTCACTCATGTTCAACAACTGCTTATCGAACACTTGATATGAGGAGCTCTGCTAGGTGCTGGGCTAGGTACCATGAACAATTTGACACAATTCTTACATCACAGAGCTTACATTCTAAATGACATTAAGCAAATAAATGCACAATGTATGTATGCATACATACATAAAGACAATTGCTATAAAGAAAAATTTTAAGTTGTGTTTGCATTAATAGAGTTTAAAAATATTATAACTTGGTTTCAAAAGGCTTAAAAATGTTCTGGGGACTGAGTTACAGCTGTCAGGCAAAAATGAAGAGAAGAATATTCCAGGCAAAGGCTAAAAAAATAAAGGACCTAAAGGACCTGGAGATTTCTCTCTGTTTAAGAAACTCACGAGTGACTAGTGTCACTAGAAACTCAGTAATTGAGGAAAAAATTGTCCTAGGAAGAAATGAAAGGGGTGGATGGGGCTAGATCATTTAGGATCATGTAGACCATTACAGGAATTTGAGTCTTCTTAAAATTCACTGGAAAGATACTGAAGGAAAATAAAGAGGTCATTGGTATGATTCAATTTGCATTAAAAAAAGACTTCTATAGTTCCATTGTGGTATGTGTGTGAAGGTGAAGAAGAGTGGATCTAGCAATTCTGGCATAAGATAATGGTGTCTTGAACTAGAGGAACTGAGGTGAAGAGACGCAGGCAGGATGAAGGTAGAATCAATGTGAAATAGGGATGGACTGAAGGTAGAAAATGAAAGAGAGACCAAAATATCAAGGACAATTCTAGATTTTCTCTGAGGTCTCCATTCATTCATTTGTTCAACAAATATTACTGAAATTAAAAAGAAAACCAGAAATGGTGCAATTATTATGAATTCGATTAGGGAAAAATAAGATTGAGATATCTGTAGTATACTCATGGTGGTAGATATAGTAGTAAAACTCTGAAAAGAAGATTACGTTAAATCATAAATGTCAGAGTTGTTCACATACAGGTGATATGTAAAGTCATGGGAATGGACGAGATCTCCTAGGGAGAGGGAAAGTCATTTATTCACTCTAGACACAGTTTCCTTATAAAATCAAGGGATTAAAATACACTAATACCACAGTCTCCATTGCATCTTGAATTCTTTAATATTATATCAAAAATGAAAATAGTTATATTTTCACTGAGCAAGAAGTTAGGATCTTTGGAATTAATAATAATTGACATTAATAAAATCAATAAAAATAATTGACGTTTTTTAGATCTTAGCAATTTTTAAGTTTCATCTGACTCTCATTATATTTTGTGCTTTGTTGATTTTTTTCTATTTAAAAATCAATTTTAGATCTTTTTAAGGATGACTAACTTTGAAGCTGGTGGCCCATCTGTTTCTCTTTGTTAGCAGACTTCTTGAGGCTACTCTGAGTTTGTAAAGAAAATGATTTGCTTTGATAAAGAAGCTTTTCAAAAGAAAAAATAGCCTCAGAATTTCTTTTTACACTCTGTAGTAAGTGTTTCTAACACCCATAAACTCACTCTAAGTAGGAAAAAATGGTTGGTTACTTGAAATATTGCTTTTATTAAATAAACTTCTTATCTTCGAGGCTCAACTTTTTATACAGTAAAGAATGTATTTTGGAAACTCTGTGTCTTTAAAAATTGGTTGTAACTTGTAGGTAATGATATCCTAACCATAACTATTTATACAATAATTAATTCCCTGCTGTGTCTTATTTCTTATTTATATTATATGAAAGCATTTCAGAAAATTAGGTGGATATTACTTCATCTCAATTTCCAAACCATTCTGTATACTTTATATTTCCATTCACGTTTGTAAATTCTTTGAAGGACTTTTAAATAGTATTATGTCACCAGAGCATCATGCAGAGAATGTAACTTCTTGTTCTTTGTCACGTCACTGCCCTGAACGTGTCCTCTGAATTTCTTTAAATGACATTTGGTCTACCCTAAATTGTGTATTACTGAAGGAAAATGTAGCCAAAGGTAATACAAAATGGCTGGCAACCTAAAAATCACATTCGAAGTGTAACTGAACCCTTAAAATATTTAAATACAAACAAGGAAAGAATATTGTGAAAAAATGGTCATTTAATCCAGGAAGACCCCTAACTGATTTGGTATCCTTGGGCCAACAGTTCTTTCATGCAAACCACTTTCACTTTCACTTTCTGTGAGAGAGGGTGTACTTCCTGCATCCTTTTTCTTCAGCATCATTCTTACCTACTTACAAACTGCTTACACGTTCTGAAATTTTCCCACTTCCTATGATTCCTTTGAAAGCTTCGTTCTTTGGGGATGATGTGATTCATACAAACATTTAAATGACTAATAACTTACAATGTTATACTTCTGTAAAGTATCTGGTAGCAAGTTTTGCATGGTGCTCAGCTATATTTTGCCTAATAAACTGAATCCAGATCAGTAAGCCAAGAATATTTAATAAACCTAAAGAAACTGATACAAAAGATTTTACTATCAATAAAACAATTCGGCATGGTATTTATTTAATTTTTTGATGGAGAGATAGTATAGTATATGGGATTTAAAATCCAAAGACCTTATGATACTATGTGAGCGATCTTAAGTCAATTATTATCAAGACTTTCAGCTTTCCATCTGTAAAAATGAAGTGAAGCATTCAGAACCAGTCTTAATGTACATTGAAAAGGATAAATTGGGATAGGTGATGTGGAAGCAATTTATAAGATTTTTAAAATACTACAGATGGGATTCTATAATTATATTTATTATTTGTAGCATCCTCCAAATTACACCATGTATTTAATAATGTATTGTCTTTATTCAGTGGGTCAAGCTTATTCCTAAAAGTGGCTTGCATTACATTATACCGATATAAAACAACAGATGAACAGTATGAAATTTCTGTATTGTTATTCCACTGCCTTTCTCATGTTGTCTTTTAAATTAGGTAAATAATGTTTTACTTTTAGAAGTTTCTGAGAAGAGCATGTAGGGTAAAATTACTCATGAGATAGAATCATTTAAGCAAGGAATTTAATGTTCACATTATTTAATCATGGTAATATGGACTAGAAAACAAGAGAAATAAACAATAAGCTAGATTCTTGATCAATTTTATTATATACAGTATCTCTATTTATTAATTTATTGGATCTAAGAAATATTTCTACAACACAAAGCCACAGCAATTGGCTATAAAGCCTAGGAATTATTCACACAAAGGCATTTGTGAATTTAAGGATTTTTGATATTACTTTTTGAATACTACTCTCATTCAAGAAACATTTCACTATCTAAAGTGTGCTAGATATTGGGCATCCAGGTGTCTAGACAAGAGACACATTTTTCATATTGTTGTTGTAGTAAGTCACTACAATTTATTCATTATTGCTCATTCCTATGCAAAAACATAACAGTTATTTTCTACTCATTTCCTTTATGCATATGAATTTAGCTTAAACCCTCATTCATCCTTTCATTTAGAAGTCACACTTTTATGGAATATCAGTTGTGCAGAATTATACTTTCTTAGGTTTCCTCTGAATAAAAGGAAATTTCACACTCCTCTTATTGCTATTATAAACAATAACTGTCTAAAATTCTCCATTTAAGTCATTTTTAACTAAGGAGAAATACACAGAGCAGGTCACCACATACAAACACACATACATACACATACACACACACACACACACACACACACACACACAAGGTTTAAAGATAACACATTATTGTTCACAGGATTTAGTGCTGCCTAGAGTTCTCTAATTATAAACAGAACAGTCAAGCATATACCTAGTGGCTTGGGAGAACTAGTGCACGTTTTCACTTTTCTCATGAGGAGAGAAAGATGCTGTGATTCTTCTCTCTTGAGATCTCTGCTTTTGGCGGGCCTTATTAGCATTCACCTTGCTTATCCTGTGCCTGTCTTGTAACCCTGGTTGAATCCTAAATGACCACCAGGAGAATTTAGTATCCCCTAGAGAATTTAGGAGAGACGTTGTTCTAGAAGTAATTTAACTTCGGACAATTTTCTCCATTCCACCCCTCTTGGTAATGTGTGCACTCTGGAAAAAACAGGTCTTGTCTGCCAGAACGTTTGAATGTTTTTTGTTTTTTGGTTATTACTTAAACTTATTACAGGGCTTTCTGCTTGCAAAGCAGTAACTACTTCTGCATACAATCTGTCTGTGGCAGAGGGTTTCCTAGACCTTTAGCAAAACTCTCTATCACTGAAAACAGATTCCACATCTAAGAATACAGAGACGGCAAAGGTGCCAAAACCTTCTACAGAGCTATGTCCTGGTATTCATAAATACTTTAGAAATTCTATTTTTTAATGATGGCGGGAGAAAGGTATTCTGTTATTTATAAATGTGGTTTGAGTCTACACTGACACATCAATGGTTGTACCTACGAAAGAGGCGCATTTCAGGTAGACCTATTTATTTCACAACAACCCATTACGTGGTGAAAAATCAAAAGGAGCATTTGTTTTTTAAATACTTTATAAATGCTTCTAATTTCTATTAGTACACTGGATTGGTTTAGCAAAGGGATAAATATTTTTAAAATTCAATAATTGTAAAGGCCCAGAAGAGTGCCTCACATATGTTAAGCATTATATGTGTTCGTAAAATAAATCAAATAAAAATTATAAAGGCTTACTTTTGCTCTCATAATGACTATAAATGATAAAAGGATAGCAATTTGTGTATAATGGCTTTTCTTTCTTGAGATGTACTGCACTGGTCACTTTCATCTGTCTAATATAGGGAAGCATTATAGTTTAGGATAGTGGTTGTCACCTGGGGGCAATTTTGCCATCACCTCCCCTGCCCCTGGGGACATTTGGCAATGTCTGGAGACATTTTTGGTTGTCACGCTCAGTGTAGACTCAGCCGGTATCTATAAGTACAGGCCAAGGGTGCTGCTAAACATCCTGCAGTGGACAGGACGGCCCCCTAAAACAAGGCAATTATTAATGAATACTTCAACATACAGTACAGAAGATGAAAATGCTTATTTAAATTTAAGATTTATAGATTTCAATATTTTATTCAGCAAATTGTGCCTTCAAAACACTTTATATGGGAGTATTTTCTGGTTTTTGACCAAAGATGTGTGTATCTATCTTTTATGTTTACACAGTGAGTAAAAAGAGATTAAGAATTGCTTTTCTACAATATCGCCCTTCATTAATTTTCTACAATATTTACAAAATGTACTTAAAGATATTTTTTTTCACTTGCTTTGACATCTAATGCTATAGCTATAATATCATATTGTTTTGGTGGTTCTGAAAGGTTTGTTATTTCCTCTGGGTATTTGTTGTAGTTACATCATATATCTTGTTTCCTTATTGGGGAAGGTACAACTAAAGGGGAACTGTGCTTACAAAACATCTCTGAAATGTTGACATATCCCTTGCAAAAAGGCACTCTCAACTGCTTTCAAAAATGAAGCAAAATACATATGTCCAGTGCTTGGTAGTTTAAGACCCATGTTACAGATCAACCTATAGAGGTCAAATTAATCAATCCATCAATGAGAGAAAACTATCAATGGAAAGAACATTCCACATTAGATAAGCCATTTCAGTTAGGAAAGGAATCATGGTAATTCATTTCTGGACCGTGTAAATATTGATGGAGTTCTTAGTAAATGCCAGGCACTGGCAGGAGCTGTGAATTCAGCACTGAACAAGACAGGCAAAGTCCCTGCCCCTATGAAACTTATATTCTAGTTGGCCTTGGTATGCTAATGGGTAGGGATAAGAGTGTCTATTCTGGAGAATAAAATATGCACAATTCTGTATTACTTATTTTACTTAGTTAATTTAGAGAGCTCTTTAATAGGAAACCATGAACTTATTTAGAAAGCAAATTTCTCAGTGTGAATTATCCACCCAAAAATTACTACCTAACTTCTGCTACAAGAATTCTGACCAATGATAATACTGGTTCACTTTAACTTTATATTTATCTCTTCTTTATTTGATTCAAATTATGTTTATATTTTTATTAATTTTTAAAATTTTTGTTAGATACTATTTAACATTAGTTTTCGAATGTAATACAATTTTTAGCTATCTGAAATTGTTTCAAGCTTCTTTATTCATTTAAAATAATTGTTTAAAAATAATACCATTTTTTGTAAAATAAAGAATATTTGCAAAAAAAAACTTTTAAAGTCAAAGCAAATAATCATGTGCTGAGTTCTAATCTATGCAAGGTATTAGCAAAGTAAATTCTTGCCTGATAACATTTTTGTCAATTACTACTATTTTTTACAAAGAAAAAGAAAAAAAATTAGAAAATAATGATGAAACATTATTAAACACTCATTAATTAATTGGTGGTGGAAATATTGTTCCCCTCCCCCATGACTTCTATCATCATGTCATCCAGCCTTAATTGAAAACTGGTCTATGTATATTGGCATGTTATTGTATTTCTATTTTTGTCCAATTACAAGATAATTTTTAGCATAATATTATATAATCCCTAAAATCAGGATTCATTTTACAATCAGTGCTTTCAACTGAATTGCAGTTGTAATGGAATTTACATTGATCAAGCATGGATTTTCTTATAGTTTCATACTGTCTTTTCTTTAGTTGAGTTATACGCAATTTTGGTGCTGTATGTGTTGAGTTACCACTTAAAAGTATTGTCACAAAGCTTATGCTTTGGTATTATGACAAAAATTATTTTGTATGCAGAAATTTGAGGAAAAAACAAATCAAGGTGTAATTTTAATATTAGTGAAACAAATATTTGTAATTGGACTGCCTTCAATTCCATACTGTTTTCTTAAGTAAAAGCCAAATGCTTTATAAAATCTAAAGTGGGAATACACCTATGTTCAGATGAAACTCAATTATTGAGATAAATGCGAAAGGACTACCAAATACCAAGCAAGGAAACTGAAGACAAAAGAAACTGCAATGAGAGGCTGGTCTGACTGATTAATGGATCACTCAGATTGAAATAAGAGAATATGGTTTGTTTGTTTATTTGTTTTAAATTAGCATCGTGTTTTGTTTGCTTGTTTTCCTTTTTATTGATATGTAAATTAATAATGTGTTTTAAAATCAGTGACATCTTGTATTCCATGAAGTGCAAGCTATACATATGCTCCTGTGAAGAAATGAGCATAGACAATTATAGGAAAAGAAAGAACTGATTTTATTATAATGTGCCCACTTGACTGATTAATCACTGTTTTCCATTTTCTCATCCTCTACTAGGAACTTTATGGATAAGTAATAAACTAGCTGCTTAATGACTAAATTGTCCAAAAATCAACATAATTATATGAGTTTGGGGAAACAATTCTGATTTTGAGAAAGGTGTGGCTAGGCATGTGCACTGAAAAGTCCCTTCAGGGATGTATTCCCCGATAGCTTCAGAAGTAACCAACATCAATTAACATCATTATGAGGAAGTTATTTATTTTTCCTTTGGGCCAAGGAAACCAAATCCAGGTATATATAGATATATCTATGCCAAAATACATTTTAAGATTTTCAATCAAGGGGATATTTCCTATGTTTTGTAAACATGTTCCATGGTACATGACCATGTGGGATAAGATATATGTTCTAAACTCAGAATTTTAGGGCTGGAAGGGAATTGAATGATTGCTATGGTTTCTTTAAGATCTAATTTCTATCATCTTCTTATTGTAGTCATCTCATTCAGAAACTGAAGCCCAGAAAAATAAATTTATCCATGCAATGTAACACATTTCAAGAGTGGCACAGCCAAGATTAGAATCTGTTGGCTCAAGTTTCAGTGTTGGATCCATTAGACCGAATTGTCCCATAATATATTAAACACACAAATAGGATAATTAACATAGTGGATTTTGTGATGTACCTCCTACTTCTCCCCCTCTCCACCTCAAACACATGCACTTTCAGGACTGAAGGCTTCATTTTCCTAGTTGCTGAACATACGGGCAACTGATAGTTCTCAAATTCCTCTGCAAGGATTTCCTTCTGGGGGAATAAAATAGCCTCCTCACCTAAGGTTACAGCTCTTCCCAGTGTCTGCCAATGTCCAATAACTAGATGATGCAAGGGTATGATTCCTCACCTAAGGTTACAGCTCTTCCCAGTGTCTGCCAGTGTCCAATAACTAGATGATGCAAGGGTATGATTCCCTACTACCTGACTAAATTGTAGACAGCTATGAGGAGCCATCCCAAATTCAGACCTCCCTGTGTGCTCAGTTGAGACACTTTAATTGTATAGTATTTAATTTCTCCCCCTGCCTGACTCCGCTTTCTTCATTCCCTGTAGGTGTTGGCCTGGAACATTCTCCAATATACTAAACAAATATCTGTCTCAGAGTCTGTGTTCTGGGGAACCAAACTACAACAATAAATATAAATTTACTTGAATTTTCTGGAGAAAATGACTTTCCTCTTTGAAGTAGCAATAGGAGTGTTCAAAGTAACTTAGGTTCTAAAGAATGAAATAAGCATCTATCAAAGTAATTTCAAGGTCTGTTGGTCACTTTATATTGCTATTGTGATTATTATTGTTGGTGTCATCAAGATAACTATGTTCCAGGTATAATGTTAGGCATTTTATAGACTGGTTCATCAAATATTTCTCACAGATGACAAAATTAGAGACTTAGGAGGTTAAATAACTTGTCATGGTCACTCAGCTAGAAAGTACTGATTCTGGTTGATTCTCCCATTAAACCTCAAGCTGTCTAAAAGTAGGATCTGGGACTTTTGTAAACAGCACTATTTCCATCATGTAGTCAGCATCTTGCCCTCAGTGGTGCTCAATTAATATCTGTCACATGAATAAAGAAATCCATACATATCTGACCCCAAATCCATGTCATTAACCTCTGCACTATGCAACCTCCCATGTACACTATGAGCTCTCGAGTTAATAGTGAACATCACAAAGAACTTATAAAAACCCTCTAAGATGTCAAAAGCAAACTATGCCAAAGAAACAGGAATGGGCCTTTTGAATATGTATTTTTCTTCAAAACTTGAAAGTGACATCCTTCATTTTGTTTCTTTTAATGGTAGATCCACATGTGCCTTCTTGGTACCAGATATTATACTAGGGAAGTGCTGAGGCTGCCTGTGGGATTGAGTTATTTGATCCTTTTCAATATCTATTTATTAAAATTATATATTCAATTTAATGTAATATCCCAGGAGCATTAATGATCATAAAAAGAAAACAATGAATAAGACTACAAAGGTAATATTAACATTAAAGAAGTGGATATAAAGTCTCCACTCACCTTCCCTACTTTCCTAAGCACCATCTGCTAAAATACAAATGAAAAAGAAACATTACCACTGATATTATCATTATGGATTTACTAATGTCTCTTTTGTCCCAAAACAAATTTTTTTCCACAATATTTCACAAGCAGCACCCATGATATGTCGAACATTTGGCTGCAGATATTAAACACCAGGTTTATTTGGAGATTGGTTGGTAACAGATTCGACAGTTAAGTAAACAACTTACGTAAAGCTACAGAGATGGAGAGATAATAAAAGCTCACATTTCCAAACAGATCCAAGACCTAGTGTTAAAAAAGGACCAAGAAGAAGAAAGGAAGCCAGAAAGTTCCTGAATGATGAAAATTAAATCAAAATAGTTTATTCCTTTTACTTTTTTTTTGGTATTGAAATTTTGAATGATTTCAGAATTTTACAGGAGTACACACGTTTTGGTTACATAATTTGCTTTTGTACAGCTGGAGTCAAAGTTACAAGTTTGCCCTTCACCCAGATAGTGTGCATTTACCTGTTAGGTATGAATTTACCAGTCCCCTCTTCCTCCCCCACTTGCTTGTTTTCCATTGACTTTTACTTCATTATATGCACGTAAGTGTTGATCGATTGGTTCCAATTTAGCATTAAATACATATGGTGTTTTTCTATTCTTGCTATACTTTGCTTAGAAGAATGGTCTCCAGTTCTATCCAGGTTGTTACAAAAGATACTAGATCATCATTTTTTATGGCTGAGTAGTACTCCATGGTATACATATAGCACATTTTATTAATCCACTCATGTGCTGATGGGCACTTGGGTTGTATCCACATCTTTGCAATTGTGAATTGTGCTGCTATAAACATTCAAGTGCAATTGTCTTTTTCATAAAATGTCTTTTTTTTTCCTTTGGGTAACCTAGTAGTGGGGTTGCTGCATCAAACGGTAGGTCTACTTTTAGTTCTTTGAGGTATCTCCATACCACTTTTCCATAGAGGCTGTACTAGTTGGCAGTCCCACCAACAGTATATAAGTGTTCCTTTCTCTCCACATCCACACCATAATCTGTTGTGTTGGGACTTTTTGATAAGAGCCATTCTCACTGGAGTTAGGTGATATCTCATTGTGGTTGTGATTTGCATTTCCCTGATGATTAGAGATGTTGAGCATTTTTTCATGTGCTTTTTGGCCATTAATCTGTCTTCATTTGAAAAGTTTATGTTCATGTCTTTTGCCCACTTTTTAATGGAGTTGTTTGGGTTTTTTTCTTGCTGATTTGCTTGAGTTCTTTATAGATTCTGGTATCAGCCCTTTATCAGATGTATAGCATACAAATATTTTCTCACATTCTGTAGGTTGTCTGTTTGCTCTATTGATTGTGTCCTTGGCTGTGCAGAAGTTTTTAATTTGATCAAGTCCCCTTTATTTATTTTTGTTGTTGCTGTGGTTGCTTTGGGAGTCTTCTTCATAAATTCCTTGCCTAGGCTGATATAAGAGTTTTTCCAACATCTTCTTCTAGAATTCTTATAGTTTCATGCATTAGGTTTAAGTTTGTTATCCATGATGAGTTGATTTTTGTGAGAGGTGAGAGATGTGGATCCTGCTTCAGTCTTCTACATGTGGCTATCCAATTTTCCTAGCACCATTCATTGAATAGTGATTCTTTTCCCCAGTGTATGTTTTTGTCTGCTTTGTCAAAGATCAAATGGCAATATGAAGATAGTTTCATGTCTGGGTTCTCTGTTCTGATCCATAGATCTATGTCTCTGTTTTTGTGCCAGTACCATGCTTTTTTGGTTACTATAGCCCCGTACTATAGCTTGAAGACTGGTAAAGTGATGCCTCCCAATTTGTTCTTATTATGTAAGGCTACATTGGCTATTTGAGGTCTTTTCTGATTCCGAAAAAGCACAGAACTATTTTCTCTAGATCTGTGAAAAATGATGTTTCATGGACCAGCAGAATCAACATTGTTAAAATGTCTGTACTACCCAAAGTGATTTACAGATTCAATGCAATCCCCATTAAAATGCCTTTTACTTCTAAGAAAGTCCCTGAGGCATGTCTTGTAAGTCTTTCTTCAGTGCTTCCTTTGTACCCCAGGTCACCGGCTTGGCTGTCTCTATTCTAAATATATGGAAAAGTTAAAATGGCAAATTAAAAGTTGTGGAGGGAGTCTGCTACAAGTAGCACATAGTAAAAAAAAAAAAAAAAAAAAAAAAAAAAAAAAAAAAAAAAAAAAAAAAAAAAAAAAAAAAAAAAAAAAGGATAAGGATGACACTGCAAACATCAAGATAGTAAAAACGAAAAGGCCTGAGCAATATACTTCAATCTGAACTCACTGGATATGGAATCCCTTTAGCGGACCTTAGTTTTTCAGAAAAGAAAAGCAGGGAGATTCATTTTAACAATGATGATCATGAAGCATCAACTTAAATTACAATACTGATCTGCATGTAATTTATTTTAGAAAAATATGATATATTTTAGAAAAATTCCCTTGGAAATATTGGAGGAAGAAGGAACTGGTGGGTAATCGAGCAGACTGCCTGTATTACACTAGCTGTAGGGTAAAAAAACCTCCTTGTGCTTCAGTTTTCCAGTTTGTATAACAGGGATAAGAGAAGCTACCTCAAAAGACTCTTGTGAGAATTAAATATGTAAGAGAACTAGCAGATTGCTTGCAATATTATACTCAATAAATATGTATTATTATCTCAAAGAGATAAAATATATTCAGAAAACATTTATTTAAAGGAAAATGTGTACCAGACAGTTGGGTCAGGAGGATAGAGTAGATACTACGAGAAGTGGATGACTTGAGGTTGCATTTTGGCAGTACAATAGCAAGAACTTGATTTTAAGGAGTATGAGGAAAAGAGAAAAAAAGATAATTTTCAGGTGTTGGCCTGACAGTGGTACCATTTACCAAGAAGGAGAATACTTGGGGAAGAATGGGTTTCAAAATTGAAAATCAAGTATTGTTTTGGTTTGGTTTGAATTTATGTCAAATTAGTGATGTCTATCAAACGACAAAGTGATGGTAGCTGAATAAACAAATTGGGAGTCTAGGTAGAAGTTACGTTTAGAGATGTGGTCTTCCAGGAAATAGTGAAAAGATGGGTATTTAAAACTGTACATCATTTAGATTTCAAGTAAGTAACAATTTTCACTGGCTCCTTCAACATGCGTTGTATCAGCCTGCTGCTATCTCTATAGCTCTTCTCTCTTCTCATCTGTTTCTCTTCACTGTTATCTTTCTTCTTTGTAGCAACAATACATTCTTCACTTTTTGCAACTAGAACACGAAGCTAGCTAGTCTTAGTTTCTACCTCGATGCATTTTCCCACACCAACACAGTGCTCTCTTTAGGAGGAATTTTGGTCCCAGCTTGTAATCTTTGCTTCCTCACAGCATGATTCTATGAGCCATGTCTTGTTTCTATCACTAGAGTATAAAGTCCTTGTGAGTAGGAAGGTTGCGTGTATTTGTGGACCTGATTTTGATTAATAAATTGCATCCCAAAATCAAAACAAACCATGTACTGAAAATTTATTCTAAGTGCTCTGTTGTCCTTTTAAGGTCATTGAATACATTTGGATGTTTGTAATTCTTTAAATTTCTCATTTACCATTGTGATGATACAAATCACAATATTGATAATTCTACTAACTCTCTGGGCATATGCGTAAGCAAATATAGCATATTAAACCAACAAAAAATAATGGCCTCATATATTGCTATTCATTACTTATGAAAATAATCTATATTTTCCAGTAAAACTATAGAATTCAAATCTAGGAAATTTAGATAAACAAATATCAAAATGCCTTTTAGAGTCAATTAACCGTTTAACCACCCCTGTGTAGTAGTATTACTGGAAAATTTAATCTCATGGAGGCTTTTACTGATGTTTCTTTAAACATTGTTGAAAATTCAGGGATTTGCACACAACTGTATAAAAACCACTCTATTCTATGTATGCTATGAATGTATTTTTTACAGACATCTTTTCTTTTCTGTGTCTCACCGTAGGCTACATATCGAAATCGAATTGTGAGCCAAAATCTCAGCACAAGGGACAGAAGAGCAATGCATACTCCCACCGAGGACCGTTTTAGATACTCGGCAGCTGACCAGACAAGCCCCTACAAAAACAAAACATGTCAACTCTCAAGTCTATGTTTAAGTAATTTCTTGAAGGACAAGGAACTAGCAGAAGTTATCAAACATTCAAGAGGAACTTATGAAACCCTTACTTCAGAGGTTACACAAAACTTACGTGCCACTGTTGGACAGAGCTCTCTGAAAGCAACAGCTAAGACAGAAGGGCTTTCCACATTCTTAGAGAAACCAAAGGACCAAGCTGCTGTGGCCCGACAGCATTCAACCTTTACAGGCAGGTTTGGACAGCCACCAAGAGGGCCAATCTCTTTACATATGTACAGCAGGAAGAATGTTTTTCTCCATCACAATTTACACACCACTGAGCTGCAGACTCTAGGTCAGCAGGATGGGTAGTTAAATCACCCTATTCCCGTCTCTGGGTAGGATAAAAATGGTTAGTGTTTCTCGTGCATAGTTCATATTAAAATTGTCATGTACTTTTTATTATTTTTTATTTTTAGTCATAAGCAAAGACTTGTGGACATTTTTTCTTAAGAGGGAAGGTTCGAGCATGTTAATTGAATTAGGTTGAATTGCCTTGAAGACTTTATATGTATGTGTGATAAATGGGACCATCTTGCTGGTTTATATAGTCCATAATTTATTTTTTATCTCTATCACTTGCTGATATGTATTGAGGTTTCAGAAGGTAATATCAAATAGCAATCTGTTCACTCTGTTAATGGTGTTACTGTAAAAATAGATCTGAGGAATAAATAGATAAAGGAAGTATAAAGAATTTTAAATTACATAGCTAACAGAAGAAGAACACGAGGAATTTTAAAGTCTTATATTTGGTGGTGTACTTATTTGAAGAATGAAGCTTGCTAGCATGTAACCTAGAGATGTGTTTGTCTCTATTACATACATTCAAGCTTATCCTGTGATACTTACTATTAAGGGCGGGGAAAAGCTGTTTCTTTTATCCTTTAAACGTTTAGTTCACACCAGTTCACAAAGGATTTCAGACAGAGTAATTGCTAGGCAAATAGAGAATGACAGCTCTGATCTTTGAAAAATTTTGCTTTCAGTTTTTTCTGTTGATGTTGAAGTATGAAGACATAACGTGGTGATGTGGTAAAGTTGGCTGAAGTTTGTCAAATAGCACTTAAAAATGACATGCTATGTTCTATGTTCTTTGAGTCACTGTCATGCCAATATTAGCATATTTTTCAAAAATTAGAAGATGGAACATTCTAAGAAAAATATTCTTTTACTTTACTCTCCTTATATTTTTAAATGTTCATTTATTTTTCAGTGCACATCCAATTTCAGTTTATGTATATCAACCTACATCCATGACTTCATAAACTGAGGAACAGAAGGTGAATTTTTTGGTAGCCAAAATACAATACTCTGACTATGCAGTCACCTAGATTTAGAATAAAATGTAAAATATATGCAAAGTTTGGCAATTTGATCAATTTGATCTTAGAAAGAAACCTCTAACAGGAATATTTAAAACTCATTTGATGGCAAATACTTCTCTTTGACAAATAAGGCCTAATATGTTGTATACTTAAGTGCACATGAGATAAATCAATAAAGCTATCCATTTATGGATAATTTCTTCAGGTTTAATTAGTAACAAAGCAGTGTCAAACAGAATCAATAAGTACAAAAATAAATAATTTTTAAAGGACTAGTAAGAATCAAGGCTGTGGTTTTTCTTATACAAATAGCAGAGCTGGTCACTATATCCACATTAGGCATAGTCCATGAAAATTTAAACTGTCATACCTACTGCATGATCTGTTTTTCTTGCATTCTCTAAAAGACAGAATCCATCTGTGTGTACAAATGAGATGAATAAAGGGAAATTGAGATAGCAGTTTTAGCATGGCATCCAACTAACCTGCTTAAATTAAAGCTATGTGCAAAATGCATCTCCTATTATAAAAATGTATTTGAGCTTAATGCTTTGGGGAAAAGCCATTCGATTCCTCCTCTCCCCTCACAGCTTCAACTATTGAACTTTTATAAATTTTCAAACTTTGATGAGAATTGATAAAGGAGTCTAGTGGATATGTTGTTACTTGTAATTTTGGTTTTCCAAAGGAACACACATGTGCATCAAGACAAACATTTGCCAAATGTTTTCTTTCTTTGTGTGTTTGTAATTCTGCCAAGAGAACAATACACACTGCAATTTGCTTGACTTAATGAGACTGCTATCTAAAATTCCCACCATACTTTAGAAGCTATAATGTTCGTGCAGATATAAATTTTGGGTTAGGCAATATTTTAAAATGATAGAAAAATAGAAAAATATATTAATTGTGGAATTTAGCTTGATTTGTCCTGAAATTTGGTGTGTGTTGCTAGAGTATTTTAAATTTGTAAATAATAAGCATGATAAAATAATCAAGGATTTTTTCCCAGGATATGAAGGACTATGTATCACAAATAATGTTTTTGATTTAGACTTTTGGAGTTTATAGTTTTGTTTTCCTAGAAGATAGACTTTTGAATTATACTTTATAAAAAATAATCTATTTAAGAAAATCTGTCATTTAATAGACATTTTAAGAGATGTTTTAAACACTAGTATTTTCTTGAAAAATCTTTTTTAAAGCTGACTCATTCAAAAAGAAAACCTGGATTAAACTGTTCGATTTTAAAAGGAAGGGTATTTTTTGGAAATATCATCTTAAAGCTGTTTTGTATCAGTATTTTCAGCATTGTTATAATATTATTTGTAATACTAAGTGTAACTCAGGCCTGGAGAAGGTGTCAGCCCACTATGCTAATGTACATCAGTAACTGTAAAACAGGGGTCCTTTATAAGTTCCTCTTGTGTATATATAGCACTCATAACAATGGCATGTGGGCATTCTTTCAGTGAATTGATTTCTTTGTACTAAAATCTCTAGTTTTCTAAGACAGTTCCATGTATAAAAATGATTTATACATTTCTCCAAGGCGGTACATATCCAAAGACATGACACCAGGGGGAAAAAGTGCTTGTTTTTCTGATGGAAGCAGTGGTCTTTTATTTTCCTTCCTCTTTCTTCTGTGCATGTGTATGTGTAGCTAAACCTAAATGACCCTGTAAAATTTCTGCTGCAAATTGTCTCTTCTGAATTTAAAATGTGTTTTCAGGACTCTTAGGAAGAGATATTCCTTGAAGAAAAGCTGTTTCCACCTGAAATAAACTATTCCCATTTTTATAATTATTGGAACATGAAACTGTATTTCTATGAACTCAGTGACTTTTTTCCAAATAATTTTATATGCCAACAGAGCCACCATGAAACTCTGGATTATCTCTCATATTAGTTTTATTTCTTTGGAGAACCTTAGTCTTTGTCCAAATGACACCACAAAACTATTGCTGCAATACTAAAGGTTTGAATCTACCAGTATCAATATGCTCAGGGTAAGAACCTAGAGCCACATGTTATTCGGGTTATTTTTGTTACCTATTGGTTGAGATATAAATATTATAGTAAATCAATAGTTAACCATTAAATATCTGTAGGCATACACATAGTTACATAACTTAAAATGTTCACAAAGATTCCTCATGATTAATCTGGGTTCATGACCTATGTTTTACTCCTTACACTTTCTAATATTTAAGCCTAGCCCACTGTCATTATTTTCTGAGTATTTAGCTCTTGTTGAATTCAAAGGAAATTTCACATTTTGTTTTTTGTCCTGTGTGTCTAATAGAAATAATATCCATCCACCCCCCCCAAAAGTTATTTTTTATTATTATGTATTTAAGGACCACGTCCCTGAGATAAATAATTGCATTTCACTAGCCCTCCCAGGAACTTGCTTAGTAATTTAGTTGTTGATTATTAGTTAGCTGATTAGCTTGGCAACTTAACTGCTGCTTAATAACTTAGCATTTTATTGAATGGTGAATACTATTTCTACACAACATTGGTCATTATCTCCTTCTCTTTATCAAAAAACAGTAATCCATAGCAGTGGGTAACTTGGAATGCTGGTCATAATCTGAAAATTGTAATCTCATAATTATAATCTCAGTTTTGTCACAGTTTTTCACTTTCAGAACTTTACATTCTGAACAGCTATAGAAGTAGGAAGTGCTCCAAAATGCTCCTAAGACTCCATTGAAACAAATATAGATGAAAGTGGAAAAGAAAGGGGGACAGGCAAAGGTGGTGTCTATGATTGTCATCCCTGTGACTGAATCACATGGCCCCTGGCCAGAAGCTATTCCTTCACTGATACATCTTAAATTCAGCATTGATTCATTTATACCAGGATTTTGATTGCATTCAAAGACCTGATTCTATTTAAGCATTATTATCAAGTCCTTTTATGTGTTTTCATGTATTTTATACACACACACACACACACACATATGTGTATATATATATTTCAAGAAGTATTTCAATTACACATAATATTCTTTGGAAATTTACTCCTCGTGGCATTTAAACCTTTAAAAAATTTCTTGTTTTTTCCCATGTGCTAACTTTGTCATGCCAACTCTGAGCTATATCTAATCACATGGCAGTGATGATAGAAAATATAAACCAGTTTTGAAAATCTGATTCCAAACTGGTCACTAAAAAAAGCTGAATTGCACTGTAGTGTAAAGGCAAACAGCCAACTAACTAACCAACCAACCAACGAAAGAAGCCTGCTCCCCTAATATTATACATCGCCATTGCCAGATTTTCATTTTTCAAATCTTGTTCTGTGCCAACTTGTTTCACCAAAGGTGAGAACTACAAACATATCCAGAAACTATTTTTTTGCAATATATCTGATCTTGCTAAGAACCCAGTTCTATTTCCAAGGAATGCAGTCCAAAAGCAAAAAGTTAAAATATGTTACCCTGTAGTTGTATTAGCTATGGAAAAGAATAAAGGCAGTCCACCCTATTTAAGATCTGGAGAATTTACCACAAAAATTAAGGCACAATAAAAATCCTTAAATAACACACAGTGGATTTCTTCCATTTCAATAAGTAATCTAGAATGTGGGATATCATGGTTCTTTCTAGAGCATTTCATTGTAGCCTCATGAGCTTCTCCAATTTAATATAACACGCATATTTATTCTTCTTGAACATGAAATTCAAGTAAAGGAGCCTCCTTCATTTTATTATTCTTTCCAAACATTACCTCACTGCTTTAGTAAGCTCAGGTTGCTATGACAAAATACCATAGACTCAGTGGCTTAAACAACAGACATTTGTTTCTCACAGTTCTGGAGGCTGGGAAGTCTAAGATCAAGGTGCTGGCAGAAGCAGTTCCTGCTGAGGGTCTGCATCCTAGTTTGCATAGTGGAGAAAGAGCTCTGGTTTCTTCTTCTCACAGGGACACTAATCCCATCATGGGAGCTCCATCCTCATGGCTTCATCTAAACCTGCTTGCCTCCGTAGGCCATCTTTAAATACCATCACATTTAGGGTTAGGCCTTGAACATATGAATTTTGCAGGACACAAAACTCCCATTCATAGCACTCATTTTTCAGCTCACAACAACCTAGTCAGGTAGTTATTGTTTTACTCTTTCATAGATTAGTCCAGAGAGGTTAGGTAATTAGCCAAAATCACACAGCATGTATGATTAATTACACTGGATCCCATAACCCTTTATCCTTCTATTTATAGCATGCTTATCTACAGAGTAGACTCTCTCCTAAGGAGGCAGGGATCAAACAAAACACGTGCTTTCTCAATCTTCTTTACTCCTAAAACTCCATTGATATTTCCAGGGAAGAAAATCCAAGCAATGATCTACTTTAGGAAATCTGAGTACTTTCATTCAAAAATATTTTTAGGATAATTATTAATGTTTAGGTCAATAATTATAGAATTCTGAGAGGAATGATCTCCTTTTATTTCAAAATTACCTCCTAGAAAAACTGACATCCTAATTTTCTTTTCTTGAAAGCAGTTGGGAAAATACTAAGAAATAATTTCATGTTATATTTTCTAAAGCAGAGAACCAATTAAGTGTCTAATGAAGGGAAAACATACAGTAGATAAAAAATAATCTAGTTCTCAGATTATCCTAATTTTTTCTTTCATTTCTGAGGATACTGATATAGACATCATCAAATTAGTATGTTTACATTGCCTTATCTATATTTAAAAACAAGATCTTTACAAAAATATTTTAGATATTTCTATCTAGGAACCAAAATAACAGCTGATTTAAAATTTCCTTAAATATTCGGAAGGAGTTGAAATCGAATGGGAAATACAAATTTACTTGCCCTAAATTTTTAAATAAAATATCTTATTTTATAGTTAATCATAACAAAATAATTTATGAATAGGATGTGATTATATTATGAATCCTCTCTTTCAAAACCTTGTTTTCAGGAATGCAATAAAATTTGAAGATTAATGTAACTAGATCCTATATTTAGAGGAAAAATACCCTGAATGATGTATTCTTAGATATATAGGTCTAGGATTATTAACATTTACAACATTGTTTTCTATTATTCATCTCTAAAACTCTAAAAATTCAGTGAGAAAGATAATAAATAAAAAATTACCCTTGAAACTACAAACGTTGGTAATATTGAATGCAACAGTATAATTTCTTTTGTGGCTCTTGATTTCCCAATAAGGTCAGTGATTTTAATGAAAATTTCTCAAGTTGACTAATATTCTAAGATTGCTACATTTAAGCATTGTGATTAGAAAAATATGCATATTTCATGCACATAATAAATTTTAAAACAACAAATCAGTTGTGTGGTACCTGCTTTCAATATGACGTTAATTTGTCTTGTAACTGTCTTGGTGATGGATTGACTTACACATGTAGTCACACTGGGCATAAAGCATTGTGATTTATTTCTAGGTTCTTGAGAGTTGTGACAATTGGGAAAAGACAGATCAGCCCCTTATTTCATCAGCCAATTGACCTATGTTTCTACTTTCTTTGCTACCAATTTTCTTAATTTCTCATGTGCAGCAGTAATATGCACATATATCCCCAAGGACTACTAGGAGACTATACTGCTATATTTAATTTCAGTAGATGTGTAGAATCTCTTCATTCTAGGCTATATGCTCTTTTTATACCCATTGTTTACAACTGGTCACAATTAAAAATATATCTCACAATATTTTGACTTTAGATTTTAGGAAATCCTATTTATCCTATGTGTTTTGTAACAACACAAAAAATAACAAAATCCTTCTCTAAGCTCTCTCTCTCAAACACATACACATATACACACATTTGGAGTTTTTAAAATGGATGGAAGCTGAATGATTCAGAACGGTTATTCAAGCATTAGAAACAACATATATCTATGTATCCATCTGACATCTATACCAATCAGTAGAGAAGAACAGACATTTTATAATGCTTCCTACAATGCCTTGAAAATATACTGCATAATTTTAATATAATATTTAAGCTTGTAAAGTGTTTATATAGCCTCACAACCTCAGAGTAAATGGTGTTCTGCTGTGTAGTTTTATATAATGCAATTTCAAAAAGCTGAAATAAAGCAATATGATATATTCTATAATTTATATGTAATGTGACCTTATGGTTGAAGACTCAATCCATTTTCCTGATCACAGGAAGTTTCTCTTTGACTCTGAACTCTATTTTCTATAAAGAATGTCTAGAAGCTCTGTATTGATCTTTTTGTTAAATTACTGAAGGTATTAAATTTTAAGAATTATTTTGAAGACTTTATAAGAACTCATATACTCTATTTCTAGATTCTCTTGGTAACCTTTTAAAAATCCTTTGGTTATGATTATAATCAATTGGCGCTTTCCTGTGGAGGAATTATGTAGATATTTCTCTCTTAAATTTCAATTGTAAAACAATAATTTTTCAAAAATATTTAAAATAGAATACTGACATATATAGTACTTATTATTTATATATTCTTTCAATTATCCTCATATTTAACCTTATTCTAAATAACCCTTATATGTTTTATGGGCATACTTTCTTATCTTTCTAATAGAGCAAACGCTTTGACATTTGTACAGACATCGTCAGAACAAAATCAAATGTATAGAAGTGACACACGTGAATATTATAGTTTAAGGGAGATTTAAAAATGTCATCACTTTTCAGAAGTTATCTGTGAAAAGTGGGAACCAAGTTTTATATGGAAAGTTAATTTATTAGTTTGAACAAGTGTGGTACTTGATTTGGTTTCATTTGTAGACCTGCACTGAATTTCACAACATTTAAAAGTTATTACTTAGAATACACTGGTAGTCACATGACCAATATAATGAAACAAAAATCATAACAAAATGGTGTAAGAGGTGCTTTTGCTTTCTGTGATTCACTGCTCAAAACTCATTTTTGCATTTTGTTTTGTTTGTTTTTCATATTATGGATTTCTATACGTGAAAAATGAAATATTTAAGTAAAGGTTAACTTTAACTACAAACTGTCTCTTGTACCACAGTTTGAACCCAACATTACATAGTTTCTATCGAAGAAGAGCTGGAAAGAAGGAGGAATATACATATAAATCCAGTCTTGAATCCTAGTAAACTGTAAAAATGACCATATCCTGAAAATTTGAGCTGGTGCCATGTTTCAATTAAATGGTTGATTTTAAAGAGTTCTATACTGGGCACATTAGGTCAGATGCTGGTAGGAGTTTTATCTTCACACAAACAAAACAAATGGCCTAAGAGTGTGCCCTGACGGCTTTTAAACCCAAACAAATACCACTTAAGACAAGTGCATTTGATAAACCTGTAGCACCATCTCACCAGCCGTAATCACTGCTTTGCATTTAAGTTCTACCATGAACATATTTATTGTTAAAGAAAATATGACTTGTTTACAGAGGCTTCCATGTTGCTAAACACCACAAATTTAAGTATTTCAAACAATATATTGAAGGATTATTATGCATGTGGGAACTAAAATGAAGACTAGCATTTTATAATAATCACCTTAGAATAGATCTCAGCCAGTAAGATTATAACAGGACATGCAGAAATTAAAGGAATAGTTTAATATATACCTGAATCATAATGTAAAGTCAGAGAGCCAATCAAAATATGCTATCACAGAAGAGAAAAAAATGCTCCTCTTTAAGAGAAATCCCTAGAAAAATATTACTAGAAATTCTGTAATCTCTGAAATTTTCAAATTCTTCATACCTTTTTGTAGGATACCATAATTTAAACACTGTTTTGATAATGGACAAATTTATACAAGGACTTCTGAAATCCCCAGATTCTTTTTTTTTAAAAAGGAAAATATAATCACATTTCACTGATATTTAATCTTGTGGAAGATTAGGTTGTGTTTAAACGTGATTAGTCTACCATATGTTTAAAACAAATATTTCAAGCTTTTACAAAGCTATTTATTTTTTACCATGTTTTGTTCCTCACATACAAAACACTGCTTCCTGTGCTAAAGCTGCTTCATTATCTATTAAAAACAAAATTCATAAGAATGCTTGTTAAAATATCAATAACTTACTGACTTTTAAGACTGTAGTAGTTAAAAGAACAAACAGAAGCCACTGCCTTTTACCAGTATGCTATGTTTAGCTAACAGAAGTGGCAGAGAAATGCCACATGATTAACAAGTATATTACACAGAGAATAGGGATAAATACAAATGCCTAAAATCTTTGCTATTTATTGTATTATATTGTATTTTAAAGAGTCAAGATGCTCCAGTTCTAATTATTTCTTAATTAGATAGCAGTCTTATAAATTACTTCACATTAAGCTTTCATTCAATGTGTCCATGAAAAGTTTAAAACTTAAATTAGCAATAATAAATTCTGAGTTTTCCACTGGCAGTTGTGATAGTGAAAGATCTCCTAATTCATGCTTTGGGCAGGTAAAATAATAATTGAACATATGATTTAAAATTAATAGGGGTGCAGTCATTCAGAAGAGTTATCTACACTATAAAGTACTCTCTTTTTACAAAAAATTAAGGACTTTAGTATTCCCAAATACAATCATTCTGTTACCTTTATTACATTACATGCATAACCAACTTTGTTAGTGTATTTATGCAGCCCATATATATGTTGGTTACCTACCATCTGCCAAATAGTGTGCTCTACACTTAAAATGCAAAAATAAAATATTGTTACCCATGTTCGTGGCGAGACAGGTGAGATATATGTGTGTGTATTTGTGTGTGTGCATATATATATGTATATGTAATTTATTAATATAAAACAGTGAATAGAGGCTCTATAGTGACGTGAAATAGATTTTTCTTAATTGCAATAATGTTTAACAAGTACTGAGTTATGTTCTGTATAGGCAGGAGTTATATTAATTTCTTTACATGGGTTTTCTTATTTAACCTCACAACAAGCCTGTGGGTAGACATTCATATTATTATTTCTATTTTTACCTTTGAGAACAGTAAAAATTAGGAACTTGTCTCAAGTCACATAGCCAATAAGAGGCCTGGGTGGCTATTATATCACACAGTGCTGTTCTATATAAACACAGTTCAAAATTATTTCTTCTGTAGTTATTAAGAAATGTTCGTAAATAATCTATGCAGTCATCTTATATTTAAAGCAGAGTTTTGAGATTAAAAAAAATAGGGTCAATATAAATTAACCTTATGTGCTAGCTTAGAAAACATGGACATTGAGCACAGACTTTGGAATGACAGAGTAGTAACTCTGAATCTCAACTGTATAATTTACTGGCTATGTAATCATGGCAAAATTGTTGATTTCTCTAAATCTTAAATTTTCTCACATGTGAAAATGTGGCTAATAACTCCTACCACAAAAATTTATTTTAATGATTAAATGAGATAATATTATATATGAAAGAACCCATAAAATAGCTTGCATATATCATTTAAGATCCTTGTAATTCATTTTGTCTACTATAGTTGTCTCACAATATGGGCTCTTGGGAAATTAGAAAAGCACATAACTTTGGAAATTCTTACAAATCAGCCTTACCAGGCACTACGTTTCTCTATATATTTGGAATATTACCACTGTGAATAAATGTGTAAGATTTTCATGGTATTCTCCAACTGATTACTGGAAGCAATGAAGAGATTTTTCAAGGTATTTGCTGAAGATATGGTTCACAGGAGTGAAAGGAAGGAGAGTGTTAGGGGTATAGTTGCTGGACCTATTCACTTACAATTAAACCATACAATATTAAAGGGGTAGCCCTGTAGTCAGAATAATTTTATTTTAAGTTTACCAAACTTGCAAGGAACAATTACTTAACAAATTACGCAAGTATTCTAGAAATTTAAGAAAACCTCACATCTACCAAGAACTTATACGATTACAGACTTATTTCTAAAACTAGGTAAGAACATCATAAAAAGAGAAGGTCATAGATCCATTTCACTAATGAACATAGGAGAAATTTCAAATAAAATATTAGACAACTGAACCAACATTAAACAAAATATATAATAATCATGTAGAGCTCATACCAAGAATTCAAAGATAATTAACATAAAAATCAAGGCTATCCATCATAAAAAAAAATTAAAGGAAAGAAATCATATAATTATTTCAATTGATGGCTAAAAAAGGCCCTTGATGATTAACCCATATTTATGCTAAAAACCATAGCCAACTCAGAATTGATGTAATTTGTAAAGGTCATCTACCAAAAACCCACCTTAAAATACAACACAGCATACTTAGTTTAGCTACAGTTTATAAAGATCTTGGAAATCATTATTCCCATCTTTACAACAGGAGAAACTAAAATATCTAAAAATCAATGGCTTTTCTTGGACTCAGGGCTAGGTACCTAGGTTGCAAGGCAAGCGACAACCCTGAAATATGGAAAAAGTCAAACTCAAAATATCATAGCCTAGATTTCCTTACCTGGAGCACACATAAGTTAGGGAGACATAAACTGGTAGAAACACTTAAGTAGTAATTTTAATGAATTGCTGAGTTTTATTGTGAACGAGCATAACAGTGAGAAACTCATGGGATCACAGTCCTGTGAGGTTTCCACACTTTTGTGGATTTTACCTGCAAGAAACCCATCAGCTTCTCATGGCAAAGATCCAAGAATAATTTCCTCCTATCTGTGGCTGGGGACAACCAGTAACCATGGTAAAACATGCCCAGAGCATTCTCCTACAAAAACCTACTCTTGAGGGAAAAGATTTACTATAAATTTATTGCATCTGAGGGAAGGTCATTTCTCTTACTCCAGCTCTCCGTAGCCCTCTGTCTTACTTAAAGGGTCAAGAGAAGCTGAGACAAACTTGTGAAAGTTAAGACTCAGGGACAAAGGGCTGAGATTTTATCATAATATTGTAGAAGACTTTCTCTTTTTCACAATTTACCACTATACCAACAGGGCTCCAATATAGCTGTGAATTACAGCTGAAATTTGTGTAAGATTCAAATCTTTGAAGAGAAATACTTAGGGAAGTGAAAGTTAACAAATGAGACCAAAAGAAGGACACTAGAGGAATGTGAAGCCTCTGGTATCTACAGATACAGAAAACAATAAACACAGACCAACTCCTAGCCAGAGTATCGTAACACCTCACACTATTTACTTCAATTCTTCTAATCTGATACACCATACTTAACTTTTCAACAATTAGGCACGTTTAAAGGTAAGAAAAAAGCACAGTCTGAAAAAAACAAAGAAAGCGTCAGAATAAGACTCAGATATAACACAGATTTTGGAATTACCGGGCAGGGAATTTAAAACACCTGACTGACATGTAAAACGCTCTAACGGGATAAATAAACAATAGTGTTTCTCAGTCGCTGTCATCACTGTACATGCTAGTATCACACAGTATGTAACGTTTAAAAATATCTATATTTTTTATCACTCATTACCTCTTGAAGAATCATTACGGGCATCTCGCAGAACTCCAGGAGTCCATGGAATGTCAGTTGAGCGGCAAGCACCGGAGACGTAGCGTCTGTTTGGTGTTCTTTGCCTAGATCACCTCACACGTGTACGGGGTGTTCTTTGCTGTCTTCTTCTCCTGTTCTATTCCTATGCTCACTCTTTTTCCTCTGTCACTATCAACTCCCTTGAAAATTTGCTCCTACATCCTTCAATATTATTTAAAAACTCTAAAATGGGCGGCCGGGTCGCAGAACGTGCCGCGGGCCTACGTGCCGCGCGGGTCTACGAGCCGCGAGCCTTACGTGCCGCGGGCCTTACGTGCCACTGGCCTACGAGCCGCGCGGGTCTACGAGCTGCGGGCCTACCAGCCGCGGGCCTCACGTACCGCAGGCCTACCTGCCGCGGGCCTTACGTGCCACTGGCCTACGAGCCGCGAGCCTTACGTGCCGCGGGGCCTGCGGGCCTACGTACGCCGCGGGCATTACGTGCCGCGGGCCTTACGTGCCGCGGGACCTACGTGCCGCGGGCCTCATGTGCCGCAGGCCTACCTGCCGCGGGCCTTACGTGCCACTGGCCTACGAGCCGCGAGCCTTACGTGCCGCGGGGGCTGCGGGCCTACGTACCTCGCGGGCATTACGTGCCGCGCGGGCCTACCGCCCGCATGCGCAGCGCACTGCCCTCGCCGGGCGCAGTCCTCCAAGCCCGCGGGGGCGCTCGGGCTCACCCAGGCTCAGCCGGTCGTTGGCCCAGCTCATGGGCGGCTTTGGGGAGCCACCCACGGGTCAGTGTACTGTGGCCTTAGAGCCTTCGTGCACGCGTGTGGACGTTGGGCACAGCAGGAAGTGGTGCGCACGCGGCCTCGGCAGCCACCTGCAAGCCTAGGGCCACGAAGACCTCTCGGATGGCGTCGTGGGTAGGACAGAGACGCTGTGGCTGGAGGCGTTTCTCGTCTGCCATCTTGCCTGTGAATACGGATCTTGATGGAGAGGCTGCAACTAGATATTCAGGACTTCATGATATGCAAAAGTATGAAGAAATGACAATTAAAGATGGCAAAGTAGAGTGGAAAATAATTCAGAACCACCACAAAGGAGTTAAAGCAGAGTTTTGGTGAAAAATATGTGAAAAACACAAAATTCCTCCTCGTCTTGGTGAACAGCCTCTGCAGGATAACTCTGAGAGAGGAACAAGCCAAAAGGAAATACCCTCTAACTTAACAGATCAAAGCTTTGACTGTGAGGAAAAAGATGCGTCTAAAGTGCCTGTCTCTGCAGAAGTCCAGGCATTTCCTGACCGAAAGGAGCCCAGTCTCAAAAATGCCTTTCCATGTCATTCGTTCTGTGGGTGCCCAGAATACACTTGCTCATAATCTTCAAAGCTTTATAGAAATGAAAACAAATTAGACTGTAAAAGTAATAACAAACCTAACACTGAACATGTTCTTAACAGACATGAGAATTTTAATACTGTTACAGAAAATAATAATGCAAGTAACTGAGAAGTTGTTGGAATTGAAATGAACAAAGATCAAGAGTTGAATATGCAAACAACAAAAAATATGGACCAAAATACCACTAATTAGAAATTATACCTTAAGATTGTGCCTATCAAAGGGCAGGGTGCCGGTAACGAGCACATAAAGTACCAACCCCAAACTCCACATGTCTCCTGTGGGGCCATGATACTTTTTATCCTCCAAGATCTCCAAGGCTATGTAGAAAGTGGTCCCACAAAAGGTCTGCAGTGGATGGAGTTACCAACGTAAACTGGGCACTTAGGCCAAAATCGGTTATTTTGATGTTATACTTCTCAAGTAACAGATTCTCCAGCTAGAGGGAAAACATCAAAACAGAAATGAAATTGAACCAAAATATAATTAGAACTATGCAAGATTAGGCATTTCATAAAGATGCTTTTTGTAATGATAATAAAGGTAATATCTCCTAATTAATGAAATGAGAAAACATTTTTTCTGTAGGAAAAATACAGGAGACAAATTTGAACTCCTAATTTTATCACATTAACAATCAGTAACAGACATGAAATGCTAGAATAATCATCATTCATTCTTATACTAATTTAAACATCAAATGCTCCAAGAAAAAGAAAAGTTTTGACAGGTTTTTTTCATTTGTTTGTTTTTTAGAGACAGGGTCTCATTCTGTCACTGAGGCTAGAGTGCAATGGTGCAATCACAGCTCACTGCAATCTCAACCTTCTGGGCTCAAGCGAACTTGCTGCCTCAGCCTGCCGAGTGGCTGGAACTGCAAGTGTGTGCCACCATGCCTGGCTAATTTTTAATTTTATTTTTCTTATAGGTTTCACTATGTTGCCTAGGCTGGTCTTGAACTCCTGGCCTCGAGCAGTCCTCTTGCCTGTGCCTCCCCAAGTGCTGGGATTATGGGCCACCATGTCTGTCCCTTTGACGGATTTTTAAATTAAAAACAATCAGGGGTTTGTTAAAAAAAAAAAAAAAATGGGCACTTGCTTGAAGTTGGTAGCCACATTTTATGAAAATTGCTACATAGCTGTAAAATGGCTATTACTAGGGAAGGAAGAATCCCGAACCCCATTCAAGAGACAAATCACAGTCACTTCCATTTATTTCAACAAATATTTACTATGTAGCTACTACACAACAGATGTTACATTAGTGTCTGGACATATAATAAGCGAGACAGATAGGGCCCTGCCCTCAGGAGCTCACACGTTAGAAGGGGAGAGGCAGAAAGACCGGCAGCCGCCCTGAGACCCAAGTGCTGTGTAACCGAGGAGGTGCGGGGGCTGTGGGCCTGCCGCTGAAAGGGAAGGACTGCTTCCCAGAGGAGGCGATGTCAAAGCACAAGAAGGTGCAGCTGGTCCTAATGCGTGTGTGGATGAACGCTGTTTCAGGCAGAGTCTGAGAACACACAGGTGAGAGCGCAGGTTTCACTCAAGACACTGAAAGTGTGTGGGAAAGAGATTCAGGCAGAGATGGCTGGGGAGGATGGTCAGGGCTGAATCACAAAGGGCTGTACTCAACAAGTTTGGGTTTTCATCCTAAGGGCGATGGGAAGCACATGAAGAATTGTTTAAGCAGAGAAATAACATTCTTACTTGTGGTTTTAAAAAAGTCCATTCTGGGAGCAATGTGGAAAATACACATGAGAAGAAGAGACAGGGAACATTGGAAGCAGAGAAGAACAGGCAGGAAACTAGTGTTATAATCAAGTAGGAGATGATGGCGTCTGGCTTGGGACAGTGTAACAGAGACAGGAAAGAGCGAGTGAGTGTAAGAGATATTTAGAGAACAACAGTAAAAGGACCTGGTGACTGAGCGGATGGTAAAGCAGAGGGACACCTGAGGGACATCAGCCACCAGAATGAGAAGTCAAGGTTCAAGTTCAGGAAGGAAGAGTTTAAGCTTTGAACTTGCTGAACCTGAGGTGCCTGAGGGACACTCTGGTGAAGAAAGACACCCTTTTGTCAGCTGGCCCCTGGACGAGCCCCGTGGCTGCAAGAAGGAATTTGGGGGCCATCAGCACACAGGTGGCCACTGCAGCTAATGGAGGAACACAAACCCAGCGAGGGTGGGCACAGAGAGGAACGAGCAAGTCAATGACAATCATGTAAGGAGAGAGTAGAGGCGAGGACCAAGCTAAGACACGGAGTATAGAAAATGTTTAGAGAACTAGGCTATGACTACGAACAGAGAAAAAGGGTGTATCTGGAAGGGGACGTAAGGTGGAGAGGACTTTTGGTAAAAAGATGGTGTGGACTTGAGCGCTGGCGAGAAGCAAGCAGAAAGAGAGTGAACGACAAATGGAGAGGAAAGAGGCATTGGACAGCGCGCAGCCCAAGGAGGGAGAGAGGACCCGGCACACAGAGGCGGGGTCAGCAGAGGTGCCCACTTTCCTGTAATATGAGGCGAGGGGAAGGATGCGCGCAGGTGCAGGTGTTGGTACGTTTGAGGTTCTGCGGGAAGACTGAGCGAGTTTCTGCCTGGTGTTTCCATTTTCTCTGTGAAATAGGAAACCTCATCCTGTGCCGGGGCGGAGGCTGTGAAAGAGTCTCAAATGGGCGCCGCTGTTAACAGGAGACAATGCTACCTGGAGAAGTAGAAAAGAACGCCCAGTGGCCCTGAGGACACTGTCCAGGCGTGACCACACACTTCCGGAGGAAGGACTGCACACATCTCGTTGGCTGTGCGATGACCGTCCTCCAGAGATCAACCACCAGCACCTTAACTGAAATGTAAAACATTTCTCATGAACTTCACTTTTATTTATTTGTAATGCTCTACTAGAACTTGATTGAAAGGATTCAATTATTATGAGATTGATTTTTGTTTTATTATGTTTAATAACAAAATCTAATCTACACCTCACTTGTGTAATGAGAGAACTGAACACACACAAACAGAGCACACACTTAGGACACTTCCACGCACCTTCAGATCCCTGTGCGCCGCAGACCTGTGGCAGTCATCCACCACCGAGACCACCTGAATGAGGAGAGACGGAAGGCTCAGTTCTCATAGGTGCAGATGTGTAATTAAGATGAAAATAACTTCATTAACGTTCACACATGAAGCGTATTCAATGAGCACCTCAATGTGCGGATTTCGAAAAGCAATTTTCTTATGCTTTGAACTTTTCAATCTGGAGAAATTCAGGGGCAAGAAGAGATAGGTGAGGATGTCATTCCTGTTCTCTCCAGTTTTAACTGCAAGTTTCTTCTTGGACTCTTCTTGCTAACATGCCACCTGTTTTTTAGTGTAACGCCAGGATCCAACCAATCGCCTGCATCTGGAGGACCCTGGCTGCCCCCAGGCCCAGGGCCAGATGGCTCTGGTGCAACCTTCCCACGACTGTGTAACCAGCTCAAAACCAAACTGTGGATATTTAATAGACTTACTTCACTCTCTGAGGGTCAGGTTCCTCTTTCTTAAAATGGAGTAATGAATGTTGTATGTGAACTATGAAAAGTACTATGTTGTAATGTATATGAACTATGAAAAGCACTGTTAATTAAACAATTGTTTTACTGAACAAAATAAAAAATAAAAAAATTAAAAATAAAAAGTCTAAAATGATTGCTTAAACAGTTCAGATGAGGAACAGGTGCTGGACTTGGCATAACCCTTAGAAATTCTTGATGATTCGTTACATTAACAATATTGTAAATGTAAGGATAGTCACTGTAAATGGGAGAATTTGTTAGGCACTTGTGATGACAGCTCTTAAATAAAATGTCGTATTAGGATATGTTTATGCTAAGTGAAAGGACATTATAATGATTAGACTGAAAGACTTTGGGTATTAGAGATTCACACATTTGCTTAATGGGTTTTTATAGAATGTCTACTTAGTGGCAGACACTATTTTAAGCCCTAGGATACATAGTAATGAATGGGAGGCTACTATCAAATTCCCTTCTCTCAAGGAGCTTTCACTCCAGAAATGCAGAAAAATCTACATAGTACTTTCTTTTAGTGACAAGTGTCCTTTCTTAAGCCCCAACAGGATTTTTAAGTTGTCCTTTCTTCCTTATAAGAGGCCAAGGGACTTATCCTATTTTCCTCCCTCTCATTTGGTGTCTGAAGAATTATAGCCTTTTCTGTTTAATTTAGCTGCAAAAAGGAATGTAATCTATTATCAATGCCCATTTTCTTCTGCCCTTAATTTAAATATTTGAGATTCATTAAGTTTTCGTATTTTGATAGTATTCCATATGGAGAAGGAGACAGTAAGCATGATTTATTAGAAAGATACAATGAGCCACTATAAATTCCAAGATTTCAGTAGCTTATTTCTTGCTCATGTAAGGAACAGAACAGTAGCCCCCCAAAATGGATGCCTTTCTTCCAACAGCTGATTCAGAGACCTAGGCTCTTTTCACACAGTGGCTCTGCTATATACAATTCTTTGGTTTCTGATGTCACTGTTCTCTGTATCAATCTGGCAGAATGGAAAAGACTAAGAAGGACCTCATATGAGAGATTTTCATTATCTAGAACTTAGTCTATGGTCATACGTACTGTGAAGGTTAATTTTATGTGTCATCCTGAGTGGGCCATGGGTGCACAGATTAAACATTATTTCTGGGTTTTTCTATGGAGATGTTTTCAGATGAGATTAGCATTTAAATACATGGATTCAGTAAATTACCCTCCCCAGTGTAGGTGAGCATCATCCAGTCTATTGAAGACCTGAATAAAAAACTAAAGGTGAAGGAAGGAGGAATTTGCACCTTTTAACTGTGTGCTATATATAAAGCTCTGTTCTAGGTACTCTTACTTTACAATAAAGCCCATATTAAAGGCTAATAGCTCTATGAAGTTGGTACCCATTATAATTTTCACTTTAAAGTTAATATAATAAAAACTGAGAATCAGAAAGTTGATAAAAAGTCAAAGTAACCTTACCTCTATTGGTGTGGGTTATTTGGGGGCCATGTCAAGTGTCCCTGAGTAAAAATGTCAAGTGTCCTATGTTAAAGCAGCCTTATCTAACCATTCTCTGGTGCCAGGAAATATGCAAATTGTTTTTTAAAGAAAATGTTTCTTAACTAAAGTACAGAAATTTAATGGCTTGCCTATCACAGATAGACATTTTAAGAATAAGCTAAAACAAATAGATAACTGAAAATACAAAATACTTTTCTAATAATTAGGACCGCCTTGGGATATAGTGGTTCCCAAGAATGAAGGTAATCAAATATAAGCTTAGAAGATAATTGTAGAAAAGAATTCCGGTAGCGTTTGAGTTGTTGATCATTTATGGATTCTTCTAAACTCAATATTCAACAATTATAAAAATATTGCCTCAAATTAAAATTTGTAACAAGCATTTCATGAGATTTCATAAAGGCTTAGTTCTTTTTAGAACATAGATTTTGTGATAAATGCCAAGACATATCTTGAATAAATTCTTCCACTCATATAGTTCATTTAACATTTGTTCAAAAAATTTGCATTGGGTACCTACTATGTGCCAGGCACTGATTATCAGTACTGTTAATATTTTGTGGATTAAGACTGATAAAATTCCACACAGAAACTATATTTTATTGAAAGAAAAACTAACAAACAAATAAAAAAAATTCCAGGGTATAATAAATTCTATAAAGAAAAAGAAAGCATAGAATAATGGAAGATATTGATGACTTTCATAGAGTGAAAGCATCCTTTCAGGAAGAAGATAGATGAGCAATGATCTGAATGAAGCAATGTGACAAACCATGAGAACACGTGGAGGAAGAGCTTCCCATGAAGAAGGAAGAGATGGAATAGAAACCCTGAAGATACAATTTGATGTGTTCGAGGAGGGGTAAAAATATTAGTGTGGGAGGAGGAGAATAATTCAGGGAGAGATATAGGAGAGAAATTCAAAAAGGTGGGTGGGGCAAGATTATGTAGGGCCTTCAAGCACGTGGTAAGGAGTTGGAATTTATTCTGTTGTGTCAGTATCTTAGGAGTGATGAAGATACCATAGTAGATTTGGTGCCTAGACCTGGCCAAGGCTAACCAAGATAGGTAAGAAGTCCCTCTGCAGAGCCCTGTTTTAGCTTTGCACCAAACTGCTCAACTGCCTTTGCCACCAGAGTTACTAGTATTTAAAGTACCCACTAGAAAATAACCCCTTAAAATTAGGACACCCCATCCCAGGTGACCCTTAAATAGGGGAAGCCTTCTCCTACATGTGCAATTGCTGTTGCTACACAGACCTGAGACAGAGGACTGCTGTCTGCTGCTCTCTGGTCTTCCCGGCTCACCTGAGCATCTGTAAGTAATAAAAATCCCTTAAACTTTCACATTGTGGTTGTGTCATTAAAGGCATGCCCATGATCCTACCACTGATGGTGAAGACACCATGAAGGGTCTCATGCAGGGGGAACTTGCTCCTCTGTTTGGATCTCTGGTGGATGCTGGGGACAGTAGAGAAGTGTTTGGAGCTTTTGAACAGGAAAATGATATAATCTCATAAGCATATTTAAAAACTACTCTAGCTGGTACATGGAGAACAGGCTGAAGGAGATTGAGTGCTAATGAGAAGACAGAAAACTTCAGTATTCCACACAAAATAATTGTCTCTTAAACTAGAGTGGCAGCAGTGTTTGGTGTTCAGTTTAATATTTTGAGGGTAACTCTTTCAGAATTTTTTTTCTGGGTAGGATATGAAGCAATAGGAAGGAAGGAGAGGAATCAAAATCAAATCCTGGCTTCTTAACCTGAACAAAATTGGGAAAAGGTATCAACATTTACTGAATCGTAAGACCACACGAAGAAATTGTTTTGTTTGCTTTTTTAATTTGGCAAGTACAGTGTAACTAAGACATCTTTTAGATATGTTAATTTTGAGAATAGTTTTAGACATCAAATGGAAATGATGAAGAGGTAGTTGCTTCTATTGTATTACTCCATATCTCAGGAGAGAAGTTAGGGCTATAATTTTAGAGTTACTACCACATGAATTCCCTTTAAACCATGAGACTTTATGAGATTATCTACAGCAGTGATTTGGGACAAAAGTAGAGAACCAAGGACAAATACTATGGGAGGATACACTAATAACAAAAACTAAGAAAAATGTCCAAAGAGGGAAAAAAGAAAAATAAGTAAAATTAACCTTCTCTAGGTAGATGTCTCCCAACATGCTGGTCAGATGCTATCCATGTAAAATGCAGCATGTTCACATTATTTAACATTACAAAGGACTCTGTCTATTGTCACTACAACTTGTGAAAACTTACAGTGCCCATATCCTCAAAGCTCTGCGTATTACTAAGAGATTTATTATAATTGTTCAGTTTTCCTGATTTTGTCCATTTCCTAGGTCCAAAATTTTTAAAATTCACATTTTATCATTAAGCATCTGTAAAACTCTTATCCTAGTTGCCCCCTTCCCCAAAACCTTTTGATTATGTTAAAAAACAATCCTCAGATATATTGAAAGACAAAGAGAAAAAAAAAATTGAATCCTACCAGATGTGATTGTAAGATGAAATGTTTGAAAATGAGTTTGGGTCATATTACTAAGGGCCTTGAATTTTAGGATGAGCTTTTGGAAATATTTGTTTTCTATGAATTCTGAGCTTCAGCGAAATTATTCTGGCAGAAAAGTAAGGGTAAATTATAGAAAGAAGACATTAGAGACCAGAAAGCTGCTTATTTGATTATTCTACATTTAAAAATCTGAAAATTTGGTTTGGGTTTAGAGAGTAGGAATGATATACACAGGAAGACATATGGCTAGGACTTGAAGATGCGGGACTCAGATTGAAGTCTCCCAGGCAGAGAGAAAGTGGTTGAAATATTGAAGACAGTAAACACAAAGAAAGGAAGAGAGAAAAGGAAGGGAGAAAAAGATGAGTATTAAATGTGATAATGTCTATAATTAGGGATTAGAGGAGGAGGCAGGAGAGTTATTTAAAAGACTGAGTAAAATGGAAGCAGGAATCATGACAGGGAAAGGATGTTATTGTTAAAGAAAAAAATATCTTCACATGTGACTGTTGGGGCAAAGGAAGACGTAAGTGTATTTGTCGCCTACAATGGGATGACCCTATAGACTTATCGTCCAAATTGGTACATTTTTGAGAGGGAAAGGAGATACAAAACAATAGCATGCTAATTGATCTACAACAGCTATAAAGCAGTACTGTCTCTAGAATGCTGGACATACAGTCACTCCAGGTAAGAGGACTGAACTGGCAGGGGTCGGGGGGCACAACTGCAGGCTATACAGTTGCTAACAGGAGAGTACGCACTGTGAACTGAGAGGAGGGAGGAGAAAATGAAATCAAGGGCACACGCAGAGTAGTTAGCTTTAATAAGAAAGGGGAGTGTTCTTCCCAAACATCAATAGCCAAGTTAGAGTAGCAACACAATGGCCCAGAGGCATTTTTAAAAGGAAAGAGGGCACGGGGGACTTCTCTTTAGAGAGTGTCAGTCCTTTCAGTACAGTAGGCGGGAAGGTCACCTAATGAAAGTGAAAGGTGGAGTTGGGGATTTGAGGATTACAGAAAGCTTTTCAAAGGACCACTCTTAAAAATGGTGCAGGAAGTCAATATATATTAAACTCAAAGATGACCAAGCAGGATCAAGGTCCCACTCAGCTGTCCAACTCTCCGGAAGGATAAGTAAATCGCATAATAACAGCTACCATCCAGCGAATGTTTACTATATGATCTACACTAAGTACTTTACATGAATGACCTCATTTTTATCTCAAAACAATCCTATGAGGTAGATGTTATCATTATCCCCATTTTCCAAGTGAAGATACTGAGGCACACAGTGTTTAAGTAATAAATCATCAAAGATCACACAGCTAAGATGTGAAGAGTCATGATTTAAATTTAGCCAATCTGGCTCAAGGTCTTGACCACTGAGCATGTTATCTCTTAAGGTTAATGTTAACTGTGTTTTGAAGCCATAAAATAGATTTCGGAGTGGTATTCATTCTTAGAAGCAAGAAAAAGGGTTTTACAAGATTAGACACATATCCAGGGAAATCCAAATGCATTTCCAAATGGAAAGCCATGCTCAGGGTGAGTGCGTCTCACTGGCTGCATTGTTGAGGCTCCACCATGATCTGAAATGATGCTGTCATTTGATGCCAAGAGGGACACAGTCAGTCTGTCACAGGAAGGTTTATACTACGTTGGCCTATAGTTCTAAAGATGAAAAGATGATTTGAGTCTGTAGGGTATCAGTTACTAGCGTGGTATTTTCAGCATTTCAAAGAATATCAATCAGGAATCCTTGAAAGCTGAAATGTGTTTTCCTGAAGTGAGCAAGCTGGTACAATAATTCTTAAATCCTTTGTTGTTGTGGAGGAAGTTTCTACGGGTTTTCATCGTAAAAAATATTTTATACTACAGCTACCAAAAAAACCCTATCAATCTAAGATCTAGCATTAGTTTTTTTATAGTTTGGTTGCTAGGTAATAAACGCACACTGAAAAATGCAGTTTGAGAAGGAAAATGCCTCAATAAAGAGAATTCCCATAAGGTTTGGGATGACAATCTCACTAATATTTTGCATTAAAAAAATCAAGCACAAGAGTTTCTTAGAAAATTACAAAATTTCCCACAGCTTTCCAGAAAGGTAATTTTTAGCATCTTCAGATTTCTTTATTCCAGTGCCTTGCACAGTGCTTTTCCTATAATATGTGTTCTATAAATAATTATCAAATAAATCAATCTGTGATTTAATAAATAAATAAATTATGTCTGTTCCTATTCTGTAAGTTCCAAACCATATGTGAAATACATATGGACTACTAAATGAATATGATTTTTGTAGTGGTGGTATTCTATTTTCATAAATCTTTCTTTCTTTACAATAAAATTTATAGATTTATGGATAGGTGATGAGATTATATGTATTTATTTGATATTAATATTTACATCTGAAAGTAGTATATTTTCATGGATAAATACGGTTATTCAGTCATCAGATGGTCAGGTAGGCTTTGAAATATTAATTACTTTCCAGGAAAATAATACCTCAGGCCAAATTTTAAGTTAAAAAAAAACTATATAAATGGTAGAATTTAAGAGGTCATTAGCAAAATGTGGTATAAAGAACGGGTTGCAAAATCAAATATTGGTAGGTGTCTGGAAGTAACATAGTGAATGAAAGGATTGGGTGAGGGAAAATGGCGTTTCGACGGCAAGTGCAGGTGAAGATGTGAAGCAACAGAAACTCTCATTGCTTGGCAATGGGAAGGCAAAATGGTGTAGCCACTTCAGAAGGCAATTTGATAGTTTCTCACAAAACTAAACATACACTTACCATATGATCCCACAATTGAGCTCTTTGGTATTTACCCAAATGAGTTGAACACTTACATTCACAAAAAACTCTGACATGAATTTTTATAGCAATCTTATTCATAATTGTCAAAACTTGGAAGCAAACAAGATGTCTTCGCATTGGTGAATGGATAAACAAAATATGGTACATCTGTACACTGGAATATTATTCAGTGATAAAAGAAATGATTCAAGTCACAAAAGGATATGGAGGAAATTTAAATACATATTGATAAGTGAAAGAAGCCAAGCTGAAAAGCCTACTCACTGTATCATTCCCATGAAATGACATTCTGAAAAAGACAAAGCTATGGAAACAGTGGAAAGATCAGTGGTTTGAGGGGAGGTAGAGGAATGAATGGGTGGAGCACAGGGCATTTTTAGAGCAGGGAAACTATTCTGCAAAATACAGTATAATGGTGGACACATGTCCTAATACATTTATCAAAACCCATACAACGTACAACACAAAGTGTGAACCCTAATGTAAACTATGGACTTTAGTTAATAATAATATATAGATATTGGTTAACCAATTGTAACAAATGTACCACACTAATGCAAGATGTTAATGATTGGAGCAACTAGGGAGGAAGGGATATATAGAAACTTTCTGTACTTTTTGATCAATTTTTCTGTTTATTTTAAACTGCTTAAAAGTAAATTTATTTAATTTTTAATTTAATAAATAAATTTTTAATAAATAAATTTACTTATTTTTTAAAAAAAATATGGCATTCAAGCAAAAACTTGCATCAAGTTGGGGAGTTCATCTTCAAAATATTTACAATTCCCATATTTTAAGGATAATTCCTTTTTTTAGATAAAGAAAATTTGTTTTCTCACACAAGAAAATATTTTTAAAACACTGAGCCAAATTTTTCAAATTTATGAGGTATCCAATAAAATATTCATGTCTTATATTGAAATAACACATGGGATTTCAGAACTAAAATGTATTTACTTATAATTTATTAAAGTATTTCTATCATAGCCTAGTATAACTGATGGGAAAAATATAAGATTAGTTCATTATAAGTGATTGTACATACATAAATATTTTTATTGATTCAACTTTATTGTTCTTTAAAAAAATTAATACTTGTTACAATTTTTATAGGTAGGTTTTAGAGAGAAGGAAAACATTTTTAGATCTTATATATAATATAATTTATATTTGTACCGTTTTTTTCTTATAAAGTTGGATAACTCATATACCGTAAGTGATTTACTTTTAAATTGCAATTAGTAAAAAGATACATAGGTATTCCAAAATTTGTTTATAATGCTAATTGATGGAAACATGTAACTTGAGAGGTAATACATAATTAGGTCCATGTTCAACTGAAATATATAGTATGTATACACGTATAGGAAATAGATATGTAACATATTGTGTAGTAATTAATGCCCATAAAGACAGCTAATATAGTCCCTCAATTATAAGACACATTTGTCTTGTATTTTAATATCTCTAAAATTAGATCGTATCTTTAAATTAATATCAACTTAAATAAATTTTGGTGATCATACCATTGAAAAGATTGTGTGTGTGTAATGTTTTGCCTTGAGCTTAGTTTACTTGAAACAATTTCTATAACCTAAGTTTCAAGTTCTATTTTAAGAGGTGAAAGATCAATATCCAGGTAAGAAAGAATATTGCAATTCACTTATAAATTTTAGAGGTTACTGGATGAGAGAATGAAATAAGGAGTATATAAGGGTGTGGAGAAAATTTCCCCAATTTTTAGCTCATCTCTACCTTTTTTCTTCTAAAGATAATTGCTTCGTATAAAGTGCTGTACTAATTCTTAGGCTAGTTTTTAAAGGAAATAGCCTTAATTTTTGTTTTAAAGAAGCTTAGAGTCTATTGACACAGGTAGAACATAGGACATGTTATATGACATTTGACCTCTTACTGCAGAAACTTGGGACTTTCCACTGTATACACAGATGAATGTTAAAGTTTGTATTTATTTTTATTGTAACTTGGCAGTGTTGATATAGGGATATATATGAGAGGAAAGGGAATATGAAACAAAAATTTATAAAGATTAGAAAGATTGAATTTTGTCATTAAGGGGAATAGAAGGTGTTCCAGGTTGAAGACATGCTTGAGATATAGAGATTGGATTCTGAGTTTTAAAATATGATTTAAAAAGTCTAGTCCTCAACAGTAAGACACTTTACTAACCAGTTTACTGAATGGAAGACGTGCCTCTGTAAATGATAGCCTAAATATTTGAAGCTTAGTAGCTTCCCTTAATAGGCAACAGACTATTTTCCCAGTACAGTATTTCCGCAACCCTCAATAGGCCTGCTTATTCACAACGAAATATTTTTAAAATGAGCAATATAAGGCCTACAATTTCTTCCTCTAGCACCGGCCATTGAGAGTATGTCACCAAGGTAAATTATTTTTATTATTATTTTCATTCCTTGTAAGACTTTGCTGATTGGTATGCAGCACTTTAAAATTAAAAAAAAATCTTTAACAAAAAATCTTCAAAAAATACCACATAGAATCTTTTTCTAATGAAATATTTTTTGAAGTGTATAATACGTGCTATGGCCTTGTTTAAAAGCAATGACGATTTTAGTATGCCAATATATTTGAAAAAGATGACCTTGTTTTTCACAAACTTTGAAACAAATTGCCTGGGTGAAATCTTGGCTTCCTCACTTACTGGCTTAGGCAGAAACATAGACTATCTCTGCCTACATTCTCTCTCTGTAAAATGGAGATAGTAATACATAGATTTAAGTGAGAAAATATTTGTAAGGTGTTTGTGCCAGGCTAGGTTGGTAGGAATAAATGAAATTAAAAAAAAAAACTAGAAAATCATCACTAATGCACATGGACACCTGAAATGGAGAACAATATTACAATGCCATTTAAATGAAATACCATTAAAAAGTAAAACTTCAATATTGATACTCTATTATTTTTAATTAAAACCTTTCCTATAATAGGTAAAATAATTACATAGAAAAGCCATTAGAAGAATAATAAAAGGACATATAGGAATTAAGCTTAGTCAAGACTGAGTGGGAGTTAGCTTTAAAACTCAACATCGCATTTTTCGTTTGATTTATGAGGTCTGGGTGGATCTGATTCCATCAACTCTAATGGATCGTGGAAGTGAGACTGGGAGGGGTCAAAGAGAGTAAAATGGAATGTTAAAGGTTTTCACAATTGGGGTACTAGAGTATCAGTAGCATATGTAAATGAGATTACATTATGACTTGGGTCTTACCTTGATAATGTAAACTAAATGGCTAAAACACTGGGGTTTTCCAGATCATGCAATGGTGCTCATCCTCACATGCTCACGCTCTCCAGCATCAAGTGAAGAAAGTTGCATCTGGCAACTTTCACATGCCAAGGAGTTACAAACAGATCTGTGCAGTGCTTTGAAACCCCACGTCTTTTAACAAACAAACCAACTCTACCAATATGCATCTGATCATATCATTCAGGAGAAGAATTTGTATGTATCTAACTCCAAATGTTATAATTTGATAGTTATTTTCCTATTTCCGAGATACAGACATTTTTCCTTAAGCAAATTAAGGAAGATAGGCTTTGCTTAGACTTCGAA
Organism: Indri indri; assembly: GCA_004363605.1. Lineage (NCBI taxonomy): Eukaryota > Metazoa > Chordata > Mammalia > Primates > Indriidae > Indri > Indri indri. Next base: position 43,401 of record RJWJ010002529.1, read on the forward strand.
ATAATCAGTTTCTCTTTGAATTCAGCAAGAGAGAGAAAAGAATGGTTTTAATAAAATGAATGTGTCCCTTAACAATCAGTCATCCTCTAGAATGTATACATCCACTCCCAGAGTAGGATTCTACTACAGCACAGAGGCCAGATACATCTTTACAGAACAAAAATTCAAAGATTAGATTAATTTCCTCTCACCAATGCTTGCTCAGGTGGGCTGCTTACCACTTGAAGAAGTGGGGTACTATGTAGATTTGCTTGGTATCCGTGTGCATTATGGGGAGCAGTCATGTATTTTACAGCTGCGTAAAACAGTACATAGATTTCATGGTGCAGAAAAGCAGTGGTGTATTCCTCATTTTCCATCATGTAAATTTTTACTGAACAGACTTGCATGAGGAGTTACCTTCCCTTTAAAACACAAATGAAAAATGCCATCATTATTCACTTTTCCCCTTCTAAGCCTTTGCTTCTAACAAGCAAACACTTAAGGAGAAAAGAGAGAAGAACATTTTTTAGGGCAAAATTTCTAGGCAGCACACAGCTAATTTTAAATACTGCAAGAGTAAAGTTTATAGCAAAAATAGACAAAGCCGGTATAATTTAAAAATAGATTCTTCATTCAAAAATGAAGAGAGAAAAAAATATTCCTTCATCCTACAAACTAAGAATTATGTATAAACGATAGTAATCAAAGCATACTCAGCCCATAAAGAAAGTTCATACTTTCAACTCAAAGTAAAACTTCTCAAAAGAATTAGACAATACTTTCCCCATAAGCAATAAATAGAAATAATATGCAAAATGAAAGGAAATCCAATTATCAAATGTATTAACTGAAATGCTCTTTTTATTTATCAACTCTGATTACTGCTTTACATCAACTCCTGTCCATCATTAGAGTCATTAATAATAGTGTGTAAACAAATCTGATTTTCAGAATTATGTTAGAATTTCACACTTACATTTCCTAACAGGATGAAATCTTCACAATATCTGTAATCTAAATAAAGCACTTTTTAAAATCCATGACTTTGATTAGAGTGTTTGAAATATATTTGGAAGATACATATCACACACATGAAAGTTTGACTTTTACATACCAACATAGTATGTGATTATTGCCAAATGGGTCCAACAAAAAATGTGCAGTTATAGGATGTAGACAATAGAATGATCTCAATGGGCCTATGTTTTCAAAGAATTTGAAATTTGTAAAGAATTTGTGTCAAAACTTAAAGACTAGATAAGATATGACAAAAATTAGAGAGGGTCATTTAGAGAATAAAGCATGCTGGGATTTAAGCTATAGCAGTGTTTCTCAAACTTGGCACTATTAACATTTGATATTAACTATTAACAAAATAATTCTTTGTTGTTGGTGGATGTCCTGCATATTGTAAGATATTTACCTGCATTCTTGTTTTATACCTCTATATGCCATTAGCATATCTCATCCCCTAGGGTGATGACTAAAATGGTCTCCAAACGTTGCCAGTGTCCCTGTGGAGAGGAGGGTAAACATCAGCCCTGGTTGAGAACCCCTGAGTAAGAGGCCGACAGAGTTACATAAAGGGATAAAGGCTAAGGGAACCAAGATTGATGCACCAATGTTAACAGAAAATTATAGAGGGCCTAGACATCAGGCTAAGGAATTTGCAAATCTTACAGACACTTAAAAGAATGCTCAAGATTTCTAAGTAATGGATAAGATAATGATCATTAAGCTCTAAGAAGATAAAATTTGTACTTATGAGCATAATGGCTATTGTAGGGATAATAGAATAGGCAGAGAGATCAATGAGAGCTCTGTACCTCTCACAGGGCTATTTGATCAGATTCAAAATCATGGCGATTGAGATGCTCAGTGTGTTTATAAATCTGAGGACATTCAGAATCACTCACAAATAGTGTAAACCACAGATGGTAAACATACGCATACGCAAGTTCTGCTGAATATGCACTACAATAAAAACTTTTAAAAGGTACGAATGAGCCCATTTCCTGATGGTAGAATACTTAAAACATCATTAAGTGTGGTTAATAACTACCCTGCGAAGGAGAAAATTATTCCCAAGGCTATATCTGAGTCCCCTGGGTGTCCCAGTCCCATACACATCGTAAGCTGCATCCTCATCTGGCAATGATTTCTCCACTTGATTCTCATTCCCTTTCCTATAATATGGTTTATCAGTAAAATAAGTGCTAAAATATACAGAGAAAGAATTATGCGGTTAAATTAGATATATTAAATTCTGATTTTGAGTCAGACAGATGGAATTTTTATAGTCAACATATCTTTTGCAGATTTAGTCTGAGATCATGGTTCACTTTTTTTTTTAAGTAGGACATACAAATCAAGTACCAAATGTAAAGTTTTGTCAAATATGAATCAATTTTTTTCATTATATTGCTCTTATAGTTCATTAAATGCTAAGAAAAAAAAAATCTGCCAGTTGTTGTTGGTATGAGTTTATGTGTATTAGAAATGAAATGTTGCTCTTTATATGAAATCAACTAGACTGTCCAATACGGAAATAACTTAAAAATGACTAAGCTCTATTATACTTTTCTAAAGACAAGTTCAGCATGACACTTGCTTTTCCTTTTTTATACCCATAATATGGAGAGGGATGCACTTTAAATAAGGCAAGTACTGTTTTGACTTTTAAAATGTGTGTTACTCCAACCCATCTTTGACACTTTTGTGCTTTATCAGAGAGCTAAGGAGGAATGTTGTCTAGCTGTGCAGACATAAATATGCAGTATAAATATGGGGTAAATTTACATTTTTGGATTCAAGTAAAATTTTTCAGAGGCACTTCTTTCTGGCCTTCGCTGCTAACAATACTCAATTCCTATCTTGAGAAACACTTTTCTGTTCTTTGTAACTCCTTATAGAACAAGACTAGCAGTTTATACATTTTTTTCTAAATTCATATTATCTTTTCATGACACTCATATTTAACAAATGGCTTGAATCTCTTCACATTTGGGGATACTCAACACTTAACAATTGTAACTGAGAACTTCCTCTTAAATTTATCCTGTCCTCTTCATTCATCCATTCATCCATGCATTGACATCCATCCATACCATGCAACATTTACTGAATGTCTACTATGCACCAGGCACTGTTCTAGGTGCAAGGAATATATGAGAGAACAACACAAAGATCTCAGCCCTAGGGGAGCTTACATTCTAGTTAATGGGAAACAGACCAAAAAAAGTGCAATAAATGATAAAATTATAAAGTGTGTAGAAGATGATGAGTTCTACAAAAAATTTATAAGTTGATCAGGTCGAGTGTGTTTACAAGTTTTGTGTGGGCAGAACAGATGCAGTATAAGCGTAGGGCTCGTTGAGAAGTAAAATTTGAGCAAAGACTTGAAGGAGGCGTGGGAGTGGGCCAAACAGCTATTTGGGGAAAGAGCATTCCAGGCACAGAAGAAGGCTGGAGCCTAGTCCTGAAGACAGGAGCTCACTTGGTATGTTCCAGGAAGTGGTTCAAGGCCAATGTGGCTGCAATTTGGAGAGCTAAGAAGAAAAAAGTAGGAGAAGTCAGAAAAGTCATGGGAGCACAGGTCACCTAAGGACTTAGAGGACATTCTGGGAACTTTGGATTCTACTTATGAGGAAATGGCCAGTCATTGTAGCTTTTAGCAGATGAGTGCCATGAGTTTACTTACAGTTTCAAAAGGATTACTTTCATTTCTCTGTTAAGAATATATTGTAGTAGTAGCAAGGATAGACATATGAAGACAAATGAGAAGCCTATTACACTTTTTTTTTTTTTTTTTGAGACGGAGTCTCACTTTGTTGCCCTGGCTAGAGTGAGTGCCGTGGCATTAGCCTAGCTCCCAGCAACCTCAAACTCCTGGGCTCAAGCGATCCTACTGCCTCAGCCTCCCGAGTAGCTGGGACTACAGGCATGCACTACCATGCCCAGCTAATTTTTTCTATATATTTTTAGTTGTCCAGATAATTTCTTTCTATTTTTTTTTTAAGTAGAGATGGGGGTCTCACTCTTGCTCAGGCTGGTCTCGAACTCCTGAGCTCAAACAATCCACCTGCCTCGGCCTCCCAGAGTGCTAGGATTACAGGCATGAGCCACCGCACCCAGCCATATTACATTTTTTTTAAAGCGTGAGATTATGTTGGTTCCAAGATAAAAGGAGTACAAGATGTGTGAATTGGTCAGACTCTGGACGCATTTCGGTGGTGAAACCAATGGTACTTCTTGGCAGTTCCTGATGGAAGGATGATTCCAAAGTCATCAGTGTGGAAGAACAGAGTTACAATTTATGAGATAGGGAGGCTGCAGGAGAAACAGATTTTGGGTGAGGACAGAAGAGAAAAATCTGTAGCTTGCTTTTGAAACTGAGGTTCCAGTAAATACCTAAGAGATATCTAATAGGCAGCTGGATATTTGAGTCTGGAGATCATGAGATAAATCAGGGATATGGATATTAAATTAGGAATTAATGCATCAGATGGCATATATAAAGCTAAAAGACTAGATGAGATCAACAACAGATGGTCATGGATAAAAACATTAAAAGACCGCAGATTGACCTTTGAGGTATTCTATGAATACATTGGAATCACTTGTCCTCAAAGGACAAGAGAAGAAACCACCAAAACAGATTGAGAAGGAGCAACCAGTGAGGAAGGAGAAAAAATAGCCAAAATATGATATCTGAAGCCACTAGTGGAGTTAACCAATAAAGAGAAAATGACCATGTTGAATAGAAGTAGTGAGAGTAATTTTGTCTTATCCCTGATCTTGGAGGGAAAGCATTCAGCCTTTCACCATTAAATAAGATGTTAGCTGTGAGTTCTTTGTAGAAGCACCTTATCAGGTTGGGGAAGTTTCCTTCTATTTTTACTGTCTTGAGCACTTCCATCATAAAAGAAGGTGGGAATTCATCAAATGATTTTCTGAGTCTATTAAGATGATAATGTGTTTTTAATTATTATATTAATATGGTGAATAACGTAATTAAACTTTGTGCCACCCTTGCATTCCTGGTACTTTTTGCTTCATGTATTTCAAAGTTGTATAATCAAGCATATAAATATTTAGGATTATTATCTCTTCCTTCTGTCCCTCTTGACTTCTAGAAATGTTCCTTACTCTGAAATTTAATTTGCCTGATATTAATGTAGGCAGCTTTCTTATGACTAGTGTTTGAATAGAATGCATTTTTAATACCCGTACTCTTAACTGTATTTTTAGATTGATGGTAAGTTGACGTGAAAATTTTTTTTAGTTTTCTAATGAGGTGGCAGAAAGGCATTGATCTGGCTGTTCACAGTGAAGAATGGCTCTCAAGTAAATTTGTGCCCCTATTGTTTATAGTTTTCTTTGTCTTTGTGAATTTATGGCCTCGATAATATCTTTTCTATTATTTGAGTAGGGTTTCAGGAAAGACTTGAAGTTAATTCATGTGTTCAACCCAAATTCTTATCTGGAATTCTCATGGTTTTGGAAATTATGTAACTTTCTGTGTTTTACTTTCCTCAGCAGCAAAATGCAATAAGAATAGTCTCTGGCTTTCAACACTGTTGTGATGGATGAGTAAATGTATGCCCAGCACTCAGTGCCAGGCATGTACTGTTATATAAATGGTTTTATTAACATCAGCAAAACAAAATTATTGTTTTTTTAAAAAAAAGTATATTTATCTCCTTGAGTGAAGAAACCGCTTTCTATCATCTAAATGTATTCTTTAAATTTATAACTTAAACACAAGTTTAGCATCTAGCTATATATTAATGGAGGAAGCTTCCAGTAAAGACTTGTCTTCCTGTTTGCTTCTGTGATAGGCTTTGAGCTATTTAAGGACAAGGTATTGGTTCTTGTTTATGTAGTATCTATATAGCACCTATCTTAGAGTAAGCTTTCAGGAAACAATTTAAGTTGTATGACTCCATACTTCTCAGTCGTTATGGAGAACCATCTCTAAGTCTACTCTGTCATTCTGGATAGGCTACCAACAAGTGCAAATATCCATAACTCGTGCACCAAACATTCACATCTCATCCACCCAACATGTCGATATTGGGCTGCCTGGGGCTCTTTTCCACTGTCAAACCCACTGTGGGAGTAGGAGAATGAACCAGGCTCTATCTAGAACATTTCTCAAGGGAAAGGGAAAAGAGATCATTCCAAAGCACTCACTCTTTTAAAACCCCTTGCTTGGAACTGAAACACATCACTTCCACCAATATGTTTTGCTCAAGGAAAGTCACAAGGGCGTTTTTTATATCAATGGGAAGATATATATAATCTTCTTGCAGGGAGAGGCAGAGAAAAATTTGAACAGACATACAGTCGCCATTTCCACCAAACCCTATTCTTGAACCATTCCTGTAAACTAAATATAATTTGTATTACCTTTAGCTATAATAAATTGCATTATACACATGCTTTCTAAGGTAGTGTATAATTTTATTTGTCTTAAATATATCTTTTTGAAATTTCAATTGGGGGGTGGTAATACTAGTTCTATTATCCTTTAGTTTGATAGCAAACCAAACTCCCTGCAGACAAAGTACTGCTTTAGTCATCTGTTCTTATTTAGAAGCTCATTTATTTCCTTATTATTTAGTTGCCTTCTTTAGATCGTTTCTTAGTTCTTATAATTTTCCAGAGTTATAGCATGAGAATTGCATAATCATTGCAGGTGCAAATACATATTATTTGCTTCAGAGTAGTAGAAGTTTCTATTAGCTTGTCTAATAACCTCTACCATTAAATTCTTAAAATTCTTTTTATTGTGGTAGGAAAATTTAACATGAGATCTTCCCTCCTAACAAATTTTTAAGTGTACAATACAGTATCATTCGCTATAGGCAAAACGTTGCACAGCGTACTTCTAGAACTTACTCATCTTGTTTAACTGAAAGTTTATGCCCATTAATTAGTAACTTTCATTTTTATAATTCGTGGTCACATAATTTTTCCTCATGAAAGAGAACTCAGAGATTCTTACATCAATATCTGGATTCCTATAAGATAGGACTAAGCAAAAAAAGAAATTTTATAAAGTATGTTGTTAGAAGGGAAATGAAAGCTCTCAAATGAAATGCCATGCATTTTTCTAGTGTGGGGTTCATCTACTTTATTTATTTACTGTAGCTCAGCTATACTCTCACCCTTTCCATGATTTTGTGAGGCAATACATTTTTAGTCCTCTAAGCTCCTTCACTGGATGGCTATTACGTGGAAAACAATAATCATTATTGAAATTACATCTGTAGTTCTTCATCAAAACACAATTTAGGACTAAGGCTCTCATTTCCATATTCCTCAGCATAACTTTTTTTCCTTCTGTTTAGCCTCATATTCTGAGTTTACCTTTTATATCATAATAGTGCTTTCATTTACTCCTTAAGTGGTTAAAGTAGTCTTTATTAGTGAACATGTAAATTTTATAAGATTATTTTTCTCTTATTAGCTATGGACTTTAGGCAAACTACTTAAAAATATTTGTGCCTCAGTTTCTTCTTTTGATAAAAGAGGATAAATAGTACTTACTTCAGAAAATTGTTGGAAGATTAAGTAAAAAGGCGTACATAAAGTACTTAAAATTGTGCCCGGCAAATGATAAATACTTAATAAATGTTAGCTATTATTTGTATTACTGTCATAATCTTTATTATTATTCCTTAAGATATTTTGCTCCTTCTCGTTCTGCTTCCAACTTCGTCCTGTGGAATTTCTGGTAGATTCTGGCACTTTTACCTCAGAATTACACCTGGACTATGTTTTTTTGTTTGTTTGTTTGTTTTTCCCACCTAAAACCTTTTCTTCTTTCTGAGAAGATCTGGTAACCAACATCTCTAGTCAGCCATCTTGCTACCTCTCCTCACTGTCTAGTTTCAACCAACCTTTTCAATTAGGAAATAGACTGACTACCTAGAAGAGAAATATTGAACTTTTTATACCATTACATTGTTTTTGATCTTAGAGAAGGTATGTATTTTGTTATTTTCACTTTTTATTTTGTTTTCTGAATGTCAGTACCCATCAAAATGGTGAAACTCAGAAATTGGAATAATGGAGGGAAAAATGACTGGATCAAACATGAGTTTGGGTATAAATGAAGCATATTTTGCTAAATTTTCAAGACATATTTTGCTCAGTTTAAAAAGAATTGGATGAGTGAGTAGAACAAAGAAAATAAAATCTAGATTTGTTTCTTTGTTTTGAAATCATAAAAAAATCATCGTATTAGAAATATTTTATGTGAATAAAAATCTACATACAGTTTAAAAGTGTGTTGATATTTAAATATTCATGTGTTTTTATAAAGTTTATTTGCTTATACATAATAGACACTCCTCAGAATAACAAATAAACTGAACACATTTAATGCCCTAAAGATATTTAGGCAAAGAAAAACATAGTCCAGCAGTTCTTTAAGGGCTGAAAAACAGAGTAAGATAGAAGCTTATCTCATGTAGTAATATATGAATCTCTAGAATATTGTTAACACTTAGAAGTTTTTAAATAAAACTTTTACTTTAGAATTATTTTATATTTACAAAAAAGTAGACTATACTACAGAGAGTTTTTATATATCTCACAGTTTGGCTTCTTTCACTTTGCAATATGCATTTAAGGTACCTCCATGTCTTGTGTGGGTTGTATACATAAACTTTTACATAAATGGGACAGGAAATGTGTTTTCTATAACTTTTCTTTGTTTGTTAAAGATTTATATTAAAGACTATTCCATGTCTCTAATACACAGACGATTTCATTTCAACTTCAGTGTAGTATTTTCCAGAAAATGGATAATCTGCTTTATTTAAACATCCCCTTATTGATGTTTCTAATTTTTGTTATTAGAAATAGGCCTTTCACTGAGTTGCTGTTCAGCTTTGAATTTGTACATTTGTGCAATTATTTTATAGAATAGATAGCATGGAGCATTGATTAATTGGTTGGAGGTCATGTGTGCTGTTAATTGTATTCAATTTTTTATTTTGAAATAGTTTTAGAATGACAGAGGGTTTACAATTTTAATACAGAGTTCCTGCATAACCTTTCCCTTAATTTCCTTAAGGTTAACATCTTCCATTAACCATGGTTATATGGTTAATATTTAATAAATAGTACATTTTGCCTTCTGAGGCAGCTATACTAATTTGTACTACTTCTAATCCTGGTTAAGTATAACTCTTTTCTACCTACTTTCTATCTACTCTATTTAAGAGTAGATATCACTCTTAAATTTTGGTGAATATGATGTGTACATAGGTTTTGCTATTTAAATAGCATTTCCCTGATTTTTAATGAAGATGAATATCTTTTTATATCCTTGTTCCCAATTGTTGTAATACTTCAATGACATTTCTGTTCATTTCCTTTGACCATTTGTAACATATATTCTTCTTTAGGTTCTCTCAGCTTTACCTGCCCCAACACGCTAAACTATCAACCACAAACAAATTTATGCAGATCTACATGACCTGGCTGCCTAAGGCACAGCTGCCACTCACTCAGAGTTTCTAGATCCTCCTGTCATTCCTGAAGTTGGAAGAGGCACCATATCGGAGGGAATGGGACTGGCCTCCCACAGGGCAAGCGGTTTGCGCCCTATTAGAGGAATCTTGACAAATGGGACAAAGGAAGCAGACAAATAAACTTATCTTCCCTTTATTAGGCAGATGGACTTGGTTTTTAAATTGTCTGTCCCTTATTTTCTTCTTTTCTCCCTGCCTCATTTCCTATTTCCCTGAGTTTTTCTGCTCTGAAATTGCATCTTCCAATAAAGCACTGCCACAGAAGCCTCACTCTGGCTGTGTTCTAGGGAGTTTGAGTTAAGATGCCGTTTTTCTCTAAGGAGGTGTTCTTCTTTATTAATTTGTAAAACACCATTATACATTATAACGATTAAATTTCTTTTCTGTTATATAATATATGCTAAATAATTTTGTCGGTATACACTTGTTTATGAAGTTTATTGCATGGAACCTCTCACATAAATTTTAAAATATTTGGTTCTGTTGGTCTTTTTCTTTATGACTTCTGGAGATTCCTGGGTTGCTTGGGAAGTCTTTCTGCATCCCAGGATTATCTAAAAAGTCCTACTACAGTATAATATCTTTAAATTTTTTCTCTTTAATTCACTTAGAATATATTTTATGATGATAGGAGGCAGAAGTTGATTTAGACTTCAAAAGTGGGCCTCTAATTTACTTTATACCCAATACTTTTTGCTTAGCACTATAAAGTCTCTGGAACACATATAGGAAAACTCATGAAACAATCTACACTCAATGACCAAAAAAGAGAACTATTTTCCCTTTAGTCCCGACATGACGGACCCAAGACATAACTGAGACATAGAGCGGACAGGGTTTCAGGGGCCCTGTGTGGGTCAAACAATCTCCCTTGAACTTCCATTTCTGGAAATGCATTTTCTTCTTTAATTCCTAACTATAATACGAAGCAATATATTGCTGAGTTACAGTCACATGAAACCATCAGTGTACATTTAGGGGAGAGGTCCCGTTAAGACTAAAACCCACCTGCGACTTTTATGACGAACAGAGAATAAAAGCTGTCCCGTCTGAATGGAAGCAGCTGTGGAGGCCGGCAGCTCAGCCAGCTCTTACAGTTTTTGCACACGTTAAAAGAAGGCTTTACTTCGTGGCCAAGGCAGCCCCAGCTCAGACGCAGGGCATGGAGAGCAGAGCTCTGCTGGACTTCCGCTCACACTAGCCTCCTGAGCAACGTGCACTAGCAGAGTGAACACCTGCTCAAATCTAGCAGGTGCTCTGCTTTAGGCAAAGCTGTCCATGTCCTCTCCCTCAATAGGTATGGTGGACATGATTTCCTTTTTGAAGGAAAGTAGAGGATAATTTAAGCATATCTGGAAAAATAAGAAAGGAGGAAGAAAGGCAAGTGCATAAAAATTCAGAGATATTTCTTCTGAGATCCTCAACTCCTTGGAGTCTCCTCAAAAGGCAGAAGGGCTTTCCTGAGGTGGACTGGTTTCCTTGTTATCTAATGCTGAAGATTAGTGCAGCACCCATCGCCTTTCAATTCATGAGAACACCTTTATTTCCTGTGTTCCTTGTTTATTCTCCACAGTGGAGTAGTATAGGACATTCTGTTTTTGTTAAACCATTCTTTTTTAATATTCATAATACCTTTTGATATTAATTCATTTTTTAAGGTCAAAATTGTGTGTTTTACCATATGCCAGCAAACTGTCATTTCTATGTACTTAGTTTATTTTATCAGTTTTCCAACTATGCTACACTCTCTTCTTAATCCCATTCCTATCTTCTCCCATCCTACCTCTATAATTTTATTTATACATACGTATCTCTGAAAAACATATACTGCTGTTTTTATGCTGTAAATCTTGTTGCCTAACTTTCGTATTCGACCTGATGTTATTGAGCTCAATTAATTTGACTATATGTAAATCTAGCTCATTCCTTTAAACTGATGCAGAAACAAATATGTATATATGTATAAAATTTTTATATATATGTCGTTTGTATTAAGGCTTTTACTTATCTATTCTTCCAGTATTGGATTTCCTCTGTGTTTCTACCCTGAGGAGTATATTAATTCCTTGTAGAATTCATCTCCTTATAGCACTTCCTCTCCTGGGATGCCCTTTCTTGGCATGGTTAGTTTTCTTACTCTAGAGATATCACTTCCCAAACTGAGATATCACATCTCTACAGAGATCCCTGGGGAATGTATTCACAAGAAAAAGATAAAGCACACACTCTCCAGAATAAACCATTCCCACCTAACCTCCCTGTCCTTGGAAGCCATTTTTGAATCCACGTTTAAAATTTTCATAACTAGACACTGAATCCCCCATATAAACTCTCAAATCCTTCACCCAGGATTATTCATTTATAGCACTTTCGGTAATACTGCCAGAATAACCCCTATGCCACTGCATCAGCTCCATTTTACCATACTCCATTTTTCCCTAAGGGACCGACTACCCTTTTGTTTTGTGACCATCTCTCTTCTTGATATTTCATTGCTGCATTTCAGCAGCTTGCCACTGCAAATAATTAGTAATACTGATTTTCCATGCTTTGGCTGATACCAATGATCAACCTGAAAAATCAATTATTTTTCTTTAATATACTGTTCTTAAGCTCAGACAGTGGGAGTCATTATTGGCTGCTGCCCCTTATCCACCCACTCTGGGCACCTAGCTTTGAATTCGGGTGGGCTACAATTGTATTCCTGAATAGCTGGCACATTTGGGGGAATATTAGGCACTGAGCTCTACTCTGTGCATCTCCCAAATTTGACAATTGTGTGATGATAATGAAATCATGGACTGAGGTCACTGGCAACAATGTGTTATAATATAAAATGCATTTTAAAATTTAAGGAAAACCTACACTTTTAACTTTAGAATCTATAGGAAATATTCTCCATTTAAAGGGAGATGAAGATGTAAAATCTTACCTGTTCAGTTTCTCACGTGAGCATCAGAATAGAAGGACAGAGAGAAGGCATATAGAGAATCAACAAGTAATTTAGCTCCTTCACCAGTTTCCATGACAACCCTACTATATAAAAAAAGAAAATGCATTAAAAAAATTCAAGCTTTGCCTTGGCCTTGATCATTGACACTTTCAACATTACTTTCTTCAATACAATATGTATAGCAACCAAATGCATATACTAGATATAATTTTGACATTAAATATAGAGAATTGTATGAACTTTAACACATGGTAGTCAGTATATAGTAGGAAGGAAAAAAACAGATTTTCTTTTTAAAAGTTAACTCACAAAATTATGAACTCTTACATATTTGACAATGACTGGAATGAAATTGTTCATAAATTCCTAGTTTAAAAAGGATTTACACAGACTGAGTTTGTTCCATCTGTTCTTACACAAAATGTCTTTCATTCATTCCCCTGGAATTTCTTTGCTGACCCTGAGTCACCAAAGATGAATGATGTGTCCAGGTTGTCCCAACAGAGTCAATAGCAGCCTTAAAATCCTTCAGAATGGATCCTCTGGGACCCTGAGCCTTGAAAATAAAGACGCACTTTGAGTTGCAGAGTCCTTGTGGCTCTGAAAGAGAAAAGGAAATCCTGTGACACTCAGCACTCAATCCTCGGACTGCAGAGCACTAATGTGCACACATAAACACATACATCTGGTCCCTCTGTCACAGAAATGCCTATAGTTCTACAGTGCAATGTTGCCTGGGGTCAGTGTCCTCAAATGATATTTTCCTGCCATATTTATTGGAGAAAATTAATATTCTTAACTGGTTTCTGGATTCTCAATCCAGACCCCTGATAATACTTGAAGTTGTTTAAATGGGCATTTTCTTTATAGAATCATAGGATTTGATTTTCCAAATATTTGACTTTTTTCCTGCACATTATGATTACTTATTATTAGATTTGACTTCATCCTTCAGTTTGAATTGATTCTCAGCATTTATTTAATCATTCTTAATAAAATGAGCATGAATATATATTTATTGCCAGGCCCTAGAGAGGGACTTGTGGATAAGATATGGGTCCTTGCCGCTAATTGATTTATGTTTAGAGTTTTGGAGAAAAACACAATTTACACCAGGGATGCCAGGAAAAGCTTCTGGGAACTGTTATTTCTGAGCTAATTTTTTTCTGGGGAAGGGGGAATATCTACTTAAAGAATTGAGAAGAAAATATTTTTGGCAGAAGAACTCTCAGGTGTGAGAGAACAGTTGTCTAAAATATTGGCAGATGCAGAGAACTAGAAAGATTATCAATTAAATATGGGATAGATATGACAGCAGAGGGAAATGAAGCTGAAAATTATGGTAGGTAATGAAAACCATGGGGCGCTGTTGTCAAATTGTATGCAAATATTTATGATTATTTTTGCATGTGATAATTTGCTTATAATAAAGAGCAGAAAAAAGCATGGTAAGACACATTTTTGGAAGCCATTGGAGTCAGTTTTAATAATTATATAAGAATTTATAAAGACCTTAATGCATCTAGTAGAAGTTGGAATGAGAAGAGAATAGGATATCTTTAAGATGTATTAAGTAGGTTATTTCTATAGGATTTCTGTAACTTTTTATTCTGAAAGAATTTTAAATTTATAGCGGTATTTCAAAGATAGTACAGAGAATCCCTGAATACCTTTCACCCAACTTCCTCCCAATTTCAACATTTTATATAATTACATTTTATGTAACTGATTTATTTATAACCTCCTTCTCTGAAAGTGAGAAACTTGACCCTTATTACCTGCACTGTATTTACTTACAAATTTAAACCCAGCGTACATAAAAATTAGTTTCACAATTCCTAATGTGTACCTCTGTGGGAAACAAATCTACCAACTTGAGCGCAGAGTATATATTCTATAAAATTTTGACTGTATGTTGGGAATGAATAAAAAAGATTCCTTGGTTTCTGATGTATATGAATGGGCACATGGTGATATCATTGACAATGGAGAATTCATTGGCAGAAAAACAAATTACATACAAAAAGATGAAATTAATTTTGGGTATATTAACATTTAGTTTGAAATGGCTACATTTCATCTAAACAGGAAAGTTCCAGAGGGCGTTTTGAAATATAGGTCCCAGGTCCAGAAGAACAGCTTCAATTGGAAATAAATATCTGAGCCCTGGCTGTGCCTCAGATTTACCTAAATAGAGTATATAAAATCAGAAGATAACAAAGTTGATAATAGCACCTTACAAAACAACAAAATATGTATTGTGAAGAAAATTCACTGACTCTAATATGGAGATAATGATTGCATTTCTTGAAATATACAATTAAAGTTTACGACATAATCCACACAAAGACTGCATTTCATAAGGACCCAATATGTATCTTCTAATATAGGCATATGTATAATAATCTACATTTGGATTCATCATCCATGAATATGGGTTTATATATAAACTGTGTTTTCTAATCTATTCTCATACTTAGAGGTTTTTAGTTTCTAAAAAATATGTTTTTATTGATATTATAACAAATTGCCACAAACTTGGTGGCTTAAAACAGTAAAAATTTACTACCTTATAATTCTGGAGGTCAGAAGTCTGAAATGGGTTGGTGGGGCTCCATCGTTTCTAGAGGTTTTGGTAGAGATTCCATGTCCATGCCTTTTTTAACTTCTAAATGCCGCCCATATTTCTGGGCTTATGGTCTTGCATCCCTCCAACCCTTCCTTCCATCCTCACCTCTCCTTCTCTGATTATGGTATTGCCACCTCCCTCTTATAAGACCCCTTGTGATTACATTGAGCTCTCTTGTATAATCTAGGACCATGTCCCCATTTTAAGACCTTAACTTATTCACATATGCAAAATCCCTTTTGCCATGTAAAATAACATATTTAAGGTTTCAGGGATGAGGACATGGACAGCTTTGGGTGGGTGGGTGAGTGGATAAGGGCATATTTTCCCTATCATGGGGGAATTGGCATTTGTAATAGCATTATCGTTAAAGTAATGTTAGCTGCTGTAATAATAAAGTCTCGGTGGCTTCAAACAACAGAAATGTATTTGTTGATTAAATAAAATACAAAATAGATGTTTCTGATTGGCAGGCAATTCTTCAGTAAGCAGTGATTTCGTGATGCAGGTTCCTTCTACATCATCTTCTTCAAAAGAACATTTCCAAGTTTGTCAGAAAAGAACTACCATGTAGGAAACAGCACATCCAGGGAAAGTTTTAGTTGGCCAAGCATTGAAATAGTGTCTATCACTTCTGCTCACATTTTAAAGGCCAGAACTCAGTCGCACTTACATGGAACTGTAAGGCTAGGAGATGTAGATGAGATATGTGTCTAGCAGCAAGAAACAATGAGTTTGGTAGAAAGATATTTGTTCTCTGTCAGCCAACAGGTTACCAACAAAAGAAAAGAACATTTTAGCAACTTTTAAGTGAATATTAGATTAATTATGCAATAAAAACATCAATGAAAAATAAGATGGACTAACTCTAAATTTCAAGGTTTTGAGTAAAGTAGTGAGCTTAAGACAAAAAGGGTAAAATAAATATCTTTAAACTCACTAGAGTATATATGGTATTTTTTTTTTGACTAGTAAGTCCCAATTGGTATAAGTGTATCCAAGAATCCAGAGAGACTCTGATAAATAATTTTTTTTCTTTTTTCTTTTTAATTATAATGGGTACATGATAGTTGTGTACCTTTATAGGGTATATGTGATGTTTTGATACAGGTACACAATGTGGATTAATCAAATCAGGGTAATTGGGGTATTCATCACCTCAGGCATTTATCATTTCTTGGGTTAGGAAGAGTTTATAGAAGCTCTGAATTTAAAAAAATACAATTTTCAAAAACATTCCATTACCACGTAGGATGATAAGTAACTGGCTTATTTAATACAGGGAAACTGCTACCTGTTTAACTCAGCCACACGTTCGATAAGGAACTTTTTTGCATGAAAATTATTCTTTATTTTTCTCAGGAGGAATCATTTGTTTTTATTATCAGTTACCAAATGGGCTACAAGTAACATTAATTTACAAGTTAAAGTGGGATATTTTCCTGTCACCCTAGAAATCAATGATGATTAGATCTCCTAACTCATAATGTACTCGTCTAATTTTACTTCTCCATTTCCATCATTTCTGTACCAGCGATGGATCAAGGAGACATCATATGACTCATGGAAAAGTGGTCATCCTATCCCTTACGGTTTATGGGGTCCTTTGCAAATTATTTCCAGGAGTGCAAGCACATTGCTTCTTTTAACGGTGTCTTCACTGTTCAGGACAATAAAATGGAACCTGAATAAACATGCGATTGGAACCTTCAAGATTTACACAGCTTTATATGAAAGAGAAGAGCATTTTTTAATCAAGCAGAATTAGGATACTGTAGGCATATATTTAAAAACGTATATAACAACTGTCTGTGGCACTATTCTTTCCCTTACTAATACAGCAACAACTGACAGTTTAAAGAAGACCAGAAAATCAACTGCAATAGTGTGGACTGGATTAACTTGATATTTAAATGCATTATGGAATGATACTAATCAAATTATATGGAAAAAGTTTAAAAGAGAAAAATGACTTCTAGGATTGCCACAGTGTGTGGAAGATAATGACATTGACATAAGTCTTGAAAGAGTATGTCTCTTTGCAATGAATAGTTAGTCAAAGCAAGGAAATATTTAAACATTCAATGATTATATGAAAGCAAGATGCTTTTATTTCTGGTTTTTGTAAAAGAAACATGAAGAACTGTTGTGAAAATTATGACAATCTAGTAAGTTTTTTCTTATTTCAAGCATTACTCCATGATTTTCTTTCTCCTATATTTACTTCTTTTCATTTATCACTTATATATATAATTCTCCTGATATAGCATTTGTTGTTTTCATTATACACGGTGCTGTGATAGTAAATATTTTCTCTCCCACTGTGTCACTGTGTGTCATTTTAAAATCACTATAATCACAAAAAGATGAAACTTACTGGTCATTGTCTTTTTTCTAAAATTGTAAAATGTTCCATGGTATGTGTCAAATTTATATCTTAGTAGGAAAAAAAAAAAAAAAACCAAAACAGAAAAGGGGTCCAAAAAGGCAATTCTGACATTGCATTTAGAAACTGGATTTAGAGTCTTTCACCAACAGTGATAATCATCCTAGCAGTATTTTGAGGCTTATTTTTTACTCTGAGGTAAGGAATATAGAGGGAACATCCCTTTAAAATTGCTAGTACAATTTTAAAAAATCATTTATAAAGGTTGCAATAATTTAAATGAGAGAAATAACATAGATGCATTGTTTTATCCATGTATTTATATTTTCAGTATATATCCAAACAACATTTTAGGTAATGAACATATTTTTCACCAACGAAGTCACAGCCTCAATAAATTTAGTACTCTACACTTTGGAAAATGAGGGAATCAACTGAGATAAGTTTCTATATATGGTCAAAGTTTATTTTCTGAATATGTTTACTGTTCTCTAAATGCATTCCATTAGCAACATTCCTCGAAAGAAAATTTTGATGTGGGTCTCAAGTAATTGATACTAAATGGAAAGAGATCTTCTGGGTTGTAAAGACTCTAACTTGAAAGATGCATTTGATATGATGTGATGTGTAGTGTACTCCAAAAACATTAGGCAATACTCAGGAAATTCTGTGCAAGAACCTGTTTTGCTGATATGCCTTCTCTGGCATTAGCAGGTGAATTATACTTGTCAGATATGTACACATAGTTCAGCAAATTCTCCTTAATAATGCGTGGATTGAGTTAACCTAAGTGGAAAAAAATGTTTCCGCCACTTACAGTGTGGCCTTAGGCAAATTGCTTGACCTCCCTAATCTCTCTGATAATTTATACAAAGTCCTTTTCATCATCCCTAGCATATAGGAACTATTTAGTAAACATATATGGTTATTATGACTGTAGTTCTCTGGTGGATGTTACTACACTTGCTAATTTACTTTCAAAATTGGTCTAGGGAGTGAGTACCATTGGGTGCCCACACGTAAAACTTGATTGACGAACATATTCCACACTGGCCCCACTGTGTAATAGTAGCCCCACCTCCTCTGGATGATCAGGATCAATGATAATTGCTGAGATGATTTCTTTTGTTGTCTGCAGGCTTCTTGATACAAGAATCCCAAGGTGAGCAAGCACAGGCACACCTTATAATATAATCACACTCTTGCTGTAATCCCTGGCAGAATTACCCCCACTTTGGGAATCAGGTCCACAACTTTGAAGAGTTCAGAATTGTGGGAATGGAAAGTACAAATTCCCTTTGTGAGCCACTAGGAGTGATAGCAAGTGGACCCTTTCTTCTTCTACCCCTTGGTTCCTAGATCCATATATTCTCCTGCTGGGGGTATAATGTCATACAAGGTCTTTTATTTGAAATGACTAATGTATCTGGAGGATGGTACTCCATCTGTATAAAATATTATTTCTGAATCGGCACTTCAGCAATGCCTTCATCAGGTGATTCCTACACTGTATTAGGCCATGACTGTGGTCCTACCTTTATTCCTCTTTTGTTGTAAACTGGTCTAACATGATATTACATGAGATTCCATGCCAGTAGGACAAAAAATCCATAAGTCCTCAGATAATGGTGCTGACTGAGACCTTGAAGACAGAAAAGAAAAACTCACACCCAGAATATGTGACTGTTCTTATCAGAATGAGTCACTGATACGTCCAAGGTAGAAGGCATCAATGTTGTTTACCTGCTGCTAAGTGACTGGTTTGTTTCCTTAAAAAAATGGAAACAGAGGCAATGGCCTCTGTTACTGACAAGCTGGACATTCAGTGCTAGCAATAGATAGTCAGCCACTGCCCATGCACAACCACCAACCCTAGCTCCATGGCCCCTGAGTTCATATACCCGCCATGTCAACACTGGGTGGCTGGTGAAAAAGATGGGCTGAGGTCAACTGACAAAGTTATTTGCTTGATTGTTGAATGTATCTTCTATGGGGGGTGCTCTCTTTTGGTCCTTACCATATATTATGAAAATCTGCATCTTTGTGCTCACTGCCAAATACACATCCACATCTTTCTGTTGCTGACTTACTGAAAGATCATTTCAGTGTTTTCTTTCAGGCCTCTGACCAGCAGTGAAGTGATTTTCCATTGCCCAACTGTATGATAACCTAAAGCCACTTCTATTCTCACTTGAATGAACAAGTGCACTGCAGTAAGCTCTGCCTCATGGGAGGAATTTCCTTTTTTCATCGTCTTTCGAGGCCACTTTTGACTTGAGCTAGAGTACAGCTGTCATCATTATCAGCTTGGACTCACATACAGAGACATGTAGATCATAGCAGAGGTAGTAGCTGAGAGATAGACATTGGTGCAACAGTTGTAGATGACTTGGCAGTTGGGGATTACCTACTCATGCAGATTTCTTTTCTTCTCTTAGCTTGTCCATGCTCAATACTGGATATAAAATTTTCATTTCATCATGGCCTGTTTCTGGATCCACCTATCTTTGTCAGTAGGTAGATCTGAGAGAACCTGTTCTATGATGGGCAGTTGAGGTAGCATGGTCACTTAGCTGAGAAATAATAATATATCATGATGGCATAACCCTCCTTCAAAACTCCAGAGTTCTTTAGTGTAATTTCCTCATTGGGTCTTGCCAAAATCTCACACAATATATTTTCCCACCATTGATAGGCTGTATCTATCACAGTGTTTCTTTTTGATTCTGAGCTCTCTCGATGCTGGAAGCCTTTTGTATCATGCATTATATGATTTGGAGCAATCTTCCCAGTTGTGGAATATGCTGCCTCAAAAACCCAAAGAAGCTCTCCAGGTATTGTGCTTCCTTCTTTACAGTGGGAAGTGCAAGATGAAAAATTTGTTCTTTAATTCAGATGGAATACTCTGAAAAGCCAGCACCTGTACCCCTAAATACTTTCTAGATGTGGTAACTCCCAGAAGTGCCATACATGGTGTGAATGCACACCCCAAATTTTATGTGTTGGAAACTTAATTCCCAAATTCATATGTTGATAGTACTTGGAGGTAGAGCCTTTGGGAGATAACTGGAATTACACAAAGTCATTAGGGCACAACCTTGATGATGAGTCTTTCGGCTTAATAAGAAGAAAAAAAGTGAAATAGGCGAGCACATTCTTGTCATTTTGCCATGTGATGCCCTCCACCGTGTTATGACACAGCAAGAACACCCACACCAGATGCTGGCACCACACTCTTGGACTTCTCAGCCTCCAAAACTCTAAGGAATGCATTTGTTGTTAATAAATTACCCAGTCTAAAGCATTTTGTTGCAGCAATAGAAAATGAACTAAGATAATGAGTTTACCCACCACATAGGAAAAGTGCAAATTTTGCATTTGTTTGCCATGTCTTTAAGATTATTTAGGACTGACTGATTTTGTTTTTCCTTTTCTTTTCTCTTAATTAATAGTTTCCTAGCCACTAGACAACCAAGGAAGACTGACTGGTTTTGATAAAAGAAATTCTTTAACTCAAAGAGCAAGACAGAACTCCATAATGGATCAGTCTGTACTTGAAACTGAAGATCTGCTGGAGTCAAAGATATTACACATATTGAAGGGGAGCTTTAACAATTAAGAGATGCAAAATTTCTTTCTTTAGTGGGTAGCATGTAAGTTTTTTTTGTTTTGTTTTTTGTTTGTTTTTTTAACATGGCAATACCCATTTGAATGTATTAAATCCTATCCTAGGAATCCAACTCAACATAAAAACTTAGCAATATTCTGTAATTAGATTTCTAAGCTCTGATTATCTTTGGAGCACTGTCTATCGTTTAGATGTGTCCTCTATAAATTCCTACTGCTGTTCAGGGAAAAGATTTATGAAAGCCTAAATTCAAATGCATTATCCTTATTTCTTATTAATCTGCCTATCTACACAGAACTCCAAAAAATTCTCATCTGCGAAATGCATTAACACCAAAATTTTATCACCATGGCTTCTTCTGTCATGCAGTCTAAATCATTCATAGTCATTTTGCTTATTATTGGTTTAAGATGAAGCTGGGCTAATTTGAATATCTACAATATTTTCTTACACAGATAATAAGAACCACCGAAACTCACTGAAATGGTGCCAGGGAAAGTGTCTTAAGCTTCATTAATAAATACAGTTCCATCATTACTTTTGGTGATGCATATTAAATATGTTTTGAAGGAATGATGTTCTTATATATCTTTGATGTGCGTGAGTGTATTTGTGTGTGTGTTAAAATAAAAACCATTCTGTGTTTCAAGGGTGACTATCTGAGGGTCAATCAGGTACATTTTCAGAATACTTAAGGCCTTTTGTCCTATTTTTCATTCTACATAATGTTTAGAAACTTTGATGAATTATTATCTTCACTAAATCACGTGTCTTCACAAATGGAATCTTTAGTAATAGTGTGTTAGCCATTGACCCTTAAATTATGCTGTATTTGCATTTCCAAGAAATAAAGTTACACTGTTATTTTGGCATTTTAAGCTTTCAACCAGGAATGATAAAACTATGTGGAAAAAAACCTTTTCCTTGGCCTTCTTGCCACTGAAATTTCAATTGCAACATAGACTTGGCATGTATTTTAAAATATTTCCCTGTAAGATGGCTCAGAGGACTATCGGGATAATATTACAATGCATCCACATTTCCTACCATGAACTTTACCTATTAAAAATTTACTCTAAACTCAGAGAAAGAGAAGAAAAGAGAGAGATGAGGATTGAGAAAAACAGAAAATATTAATGATATAATATTAAATCAAAATTTTTTACAGAAGGTTACATTCATATGGGAAACGAAAATGACAACGATATTTAGAGAAAATTGCATGTGCAGATAACGTACATATAAAACTACATATGATTCCTTTCTTTCCACAAATCTTTAAGGAAAAGCTCATAGAAGATTATATAAGAAAAACATTGTCTTTCGTCACTGAATATTTTTTGTGCTTTAAACTGTCTCACTTACTTATTCAATCTTCATCTAAGGCAAAATTCTAAGTACAATATTTGTGACAGAATTTATAATCAAACTTTAAAAGTGAAGGTATTTTTGACAGTCATGATGAAACAAAATATATGAGATTAGAGACAAAATTTCAAAATATTATTACTACCATAAGATGTATAGAGTTTGAACATAATAGATACTTAGTACAGAAATAATGAAATTCAGGCTATGGTTGAATTATTTTGAATTGGAAAACTCCCTAAAGTGTTATATATAAATTTTCTTCCTTCGTTGGTAAACACATAGTAAATCATGATAACACAGAAGGAGTTGGAACTATAGGGAAGGAAAGGTAAAGTGAGATAGTTGTTCCCATGGTCTTAGAGTGAGCTTTTATTATTTGCTGTTTTTTGTTTTGTTTGTTTGTTTTTAGTGCAGCTCTGCCTTATCATGAAGCATTCACAATTAGATGCTGCCCTGCTGGCAGTGTGAAACAAGCAGGCAATTAAAAAAAAAAAAAAAAAGAACATAACTACACTACTTTATCCACATGGAGATACTTTTTCATAGACTGCCTTTATGCATGAGAAGACAAGGTTGTGGACAATTGTTAATTCATCAGACAGCTCACGTCAGAAGCTCTTGAAGGAAGTGGAATTGTTGCAGGTTTGTGGAGGACAATCTGTATCCTCATGACTAACAATATGAATTGGTAATTAAACTTAGGATAGAACAGATTGTCTTCAGTATTTCTTGGTTTGGGGTAAGAGAATGAGACACAGAAAATGGACTTCTGATGGATTGAAGACAAAAATGAAAGGTAAACCTACAAAGCTAATAGAAGGAATTTTAGGACAATATCTTTGTGACCTAGAGTGGCAAATAACTTCAAAAATTAAATTCCAGAAATAAATCATAAGGAAGGAAATATAAACAAAAACTTAATTACAGCAAAATTAAGGTTTATATTCAACACAGCATACCACGGACACATTTATTTGGCAGATGAGCAACTGGGTGATGATATTTGCAATGTCTAAACTGAGAGTATTTGCGTTGCTTCTACAAATCAACTAGAAAAAGTCAACTCTGTCAGAAAAATTGGCAAAGATTACGAACAGTTAATTTAGAGAACAGAAAATCTTGAAGGCTAACATGCACATAAAGATATGCTCAAATTCATTGTCAATTAAATCTATAATGAGATTTTACTTCATATGGATTAGATGGAAATGAATTAGAGAGCTGGATAATGCCAAATATTGGTGAATATATGGGAATATAGGAAGTCTTTTGTGCTGCTGGCAAGAGCGGAGATTGGTGCGGCCATTCTCGAGAGCTAAAAAACATGAGTAACACAAACCCAGTATTCACATATCCTATGATATAGAATTCTACTCTTGGGTATATATCCCAAGAAATTATCACACAGGACCATAAAGGGCACATACGAGGATGCTCATCTTATCATTGTGGTGGAAATACAATTAATAAATGTGGCTATCCATGGGAGAGCGGTGAGATAAAATGTGGGGGATGCAGAAATTTGAAGTTTTGGATAGATGTACACATGGCTCTAATTGTGAGTATTAAAAGCCTCCTATTTAGTGACAGAAACAAAAGCAACGAGATGCATAATCAAGTCCATGTAATTAAAAGTACATTCGTACCAAACAACACTATTTGGTTTATATAGACATACATAGCAAATATCTTGGGGTAACACATTAGATTAGATGGGGGTATCTATTGGAGTGAGTCCTTAAACATATTTCTATGAGCTAAATTAATGTAGAATTAAGTTAATATATAATAAACAGTGCTGCTTGATGTGCATAGCTCTGAAATCCAATTTAAAGTTTCTTTGTTAATCAATAAATGTAAAGGTCTGTTTCTATTAGCAGCATATCTTCTCTATTACAAGTCCCATTTAGTAGTTCCTTACATAACTAATAATTTTTATTGTATACTAGATATTGAGAAAGATATATTGCAAAAACTGGATTTTGTTATCCTCCTCTGAGAAGTATTAACTTTTCTTATAAGACTGAGTTAATTTCACTGGGCTCATATTCTAAACCCCTTCTCTCCGTGAAGTGGGCAGCAGCTGAAATCGCCACTGAATTCTTTAAGCTGCTCAGCTAAAGTTAATAACAAGCCTCTGGTGAAAAACTTTGTATAGAATGTCAAATCTACAGATTAGCCAAGTATTTAGATGAAATTTATATCCAGATATCTGGGGTTGTCCTTTCTGTAGCTCTGTCCTTTCTGACATATTTTTGTTTACGTTCCAGCTACCCAGGCAACACTAACCTCCATCCATAGTCTCCAAGTCAGTAATAATGTGGCTTTTTTCTTGAGTTCCAGTTGAGCAATGAAGAGTAAGGACACCCCAGGCAAAGAGCTTCCTAAATACAAATTTCCCTTGATTCGAATATCCTCCTCTAAGATTCGGCTCATCTTCAGTTCTGCCTATTTACCCTTCAGTGCCTTCAAATATTTTTTAAAAATACATTGTCCAGATTTATAATTTCTCTTTATGGAAAAGTTACTCCAATAAAAACTATTCTTGGTACTCAATAAATAAATTTGTTAATATAGATATGAGCAAACATTTCCAGAAAGCATTAAAAATAACTTTTCTGCTTGAGGAGATATCTATTGTAACTTCCAAAGATTATCTGCGTCATGAGAAATTTCATTTTGATAATTTTTAATACTATGATACGAATCTAATGAGATAAACTATCAAGATAAATTGTTAAATGATGTGGGTAAAATCCGCAATCTAAACCTTTTAACATGGCAAGGTCCCTTTTAATAAGGCTGATCTCTTTTTCTAATCTCAAATTCAGCCTGACACTCTGCATTCCAGCCACATGGACTAAAGGGCTTTGTGTATTCCCCAAATGCACCAAGCTTTTGGTTCCTCAAAGGTACTGTAATTTCTCTAACCAATTGTACATCCTTATGCATGCATAGAAGTACACATACAGTTTTCTCTGCTGTTCCTCAGGAGAAGTCAAAGAAATGAATGGAATTACTCTTCACTTCACTTATCAAACTTGCATTGTTCTTCAGGGTTGTCCTTAGATTGCACATCTTGTGGAAGCCTGTCCTAATGTTTTAAGACAATATTCATGGTCCCATATTGCCCTCTTTTCATCTATCAAGTTAGCCCACATTACATGTCATCATAATCATTATAGTTACCTTCAAAATGGAGTGCAAATATTCCTTGTTCACTGATGTAGCTGCAGAAATCTATACAAATAATGCTTATCTATTGAGAGAATGAACAAATAGGTGAATGGATGAATAAATGACATTTTACGGCTTTCAAAAAGAAACTCCTTTAGAAAAAGGAGTTGTGTAGAGATTGTTCAGGGAGTGGAAATTTAGGGGTTATAAAACATTCCTCCAAGCATGTTGTGTGGGTAGGTACCTCTTCACCTTGCCCATAAATCTCACCCTGGTTTGAAAGACAGTACAGAAAAGGAAATAACCATTTACGAACTAATCATTAGATGCAATGAACTAATTTTTTGATTTGATGATTCAAACTCTTTTAAGCAATACTTACAATCCAACCAGATAAAATGTCTCAACCAGTCTCTTATGGACCCATAAATCTATCATAATGATTAAAAAGGTGATATGTATCTCACTAAGGTTTCTGAGCCATTATTTCATTAATTCTCTCAATATTAAAGCCACTTGAATCTGAGAAACAAAGGATAAGGAAACTTTGAAGAACAAAATGTGGGCTAGGAAATAGATTAACACTCCTGTGAATGAAATAGATGATTTCTTTCAAAGTAAAAATCTTTTCACTTCACTTAATTTATAATTCAAATTGATTTTCAATAGAGTTTAATGAGAGCACAGAAGTCATGCTAGAATTAAGTTAATAGATAATAAACAGTGCTGCTTGATGTGCATAGCTCTGAAACTGATTTATTCAAGAGTAAATATATAATACAGGGTAGGGGTTTTTCATATAAAATCATGTCTTATACTAGGATTTTAAAAATGAAAAAAGATTAAAATTGATTTTATAAGGACCATCCTATATACTTTCTCTGAGCTTATAGATAAGGTAGAGGCCTGGAATGACAAAAACCCAAAGTACACACTTTCAAAATAAAAGTGTTTCATTTAAATTTTCATTAAAAGTTTTTTGTTTTTTTTTTTCACCTTGGGAAGCTGGGGCAGGAGGATCACTTGAGGCCAGGAGTTGGAGACAAGGCTGGACAACATAGTGAGACCTTGTCTGGATCCTCATCTCTCCAAAAATTTTAAAAATTAGCCAGGCATGGTGGCATGTGTCTATAGTGAGAGGCTACTTGGGAGGCTGAGGCAGGAGGATCATCTGAGCCCAGGAGCTTGAGGTTACAGTGAGCTATGATGTTGCCACTATACTCTAATCTGGGCTACTGAGCAAGACTCTGTCTCTAAAAAAATATTTTTTAATTAAAAATGTAAAGCCTAATGTTTTATAGCTACCACTCATATTAGCTTCTTGCTTACTTTTATAGTTTTCTAACATATCTTAGCATAATTATTGAAGGTCAATAAACTGAAATATCCTAAATATCCTGAGTAATATTAAATAGATACTGTGTAATGTGACAGTATAGAGAAAATCTTTATTAAATTCAATCTAAAGGAAATTAATGAAAATCCTGATATTTGGAATTATTACATTAGATCTATAATAATTTCCAAGAAGGAATCAAAGGGTCAATTGAAAATATGTTTGTATTAGTCATCTATTGTTACATGACAAGCACTAGCAAGTTAGGAGCTTAAGACAACATCCATTTATTATCTCAAAGTCCAGGAGGGCAGAAGACAAAGATGACAACTGGGACCTCTGCTCCTTTTCTCACGATGCTGAAATCAAAGCGTTGGCAGGATGGGCTCGTCTCTGGAGGCCCTGGGAAAGAATCCCTTTTCAGGCTCATTCAAGTTATTGACAGAATTCAGTTCTACAACTTGTGGGAGTGAAGTCCCTCTTTTCTTACTGTCTGCCAGAGACTGCTCTTATCTTTTAGTAGCCACTTTCTAGTCCTTGCACATGGCTCTTCCAATTTCTCTGATTTCCCCTTTTCTTACTAGATAGAAAATTCTCTGCTTTTAAAGGGTTCATGGAATTTGATTAAATCTACCTGATAAGAAATAGTATCTTTTAAACTAAACTGATCAGTAATGCTAATTACATTTGCCAAGTCTCTTTTTCCATGGAATGTGACATATTCACAAGTCATAAAATATCATATTCCCAGTCCCTAGTGTTAGGCTGGGAAATATTCTGGGTCCATTTTTATAGTTCTGTCTACCATACTCATTTAGAAAAAATAAAACACATTTTTAGATTCATGCCAACAAAATATGCAAATTCTACAAATTTTCCCTTAAAATCTAAAAAAGACTTTTCTTTTGGTTTAATTGTTAGTTTTAAAGAGCTAAGTTTCATATTACTTGTCCTGCTAAGGGAATCATTTCAAAAGAATAGTCATTCATGTAAATTAATAGCTCATGGGTTCGAAGTTTCTTACCTAAAGATAACAGAAGAAAAACAACGATGAGAAAATTGTTGAGACAGTTAGAAAGTTGGAAAGTTAGAGCACCATTCTCATATAAATTAGGCAATACCTCCAAAACACAGACTGCATTATGTTTCTAGGCACCAGAGAAATCAAGGGAACCCACAGCAGTGTCAGATAATCCCACATAGATTTGTTGTGCAAGATGTTTCCTGACTGATTGCATCCTTGGGAATGTATTTGATTATATTGCTAGTTTTCAACTGAAAACAAACACTCATGCTATTATCTTTAATACACCTCTAAGAGATATGATAGCTAAGTCTAAATAGCCTTTCTTTTAATTGCTCAAGCCTTACCAGTTATTTCAGACATTGATAGAAGCAGTGTCTTTTTTCTGATATTTAGATGTTGAATTAACCTGAAAAAAAATTTAACAAAACCTCAGAGCTAATACAATTGCAATGGTGGTGATGAAAAGGTCTCATAAATTAGGTGTCGTTTCTGTGGATTCAAACTGCTAAGGTGTAGAGGACTGTCTATAAATTAATATTAATGCAGCATTTAAACCAATATATATCATAAAGTATCTGTGTTCTTAACAACAGGCTAGCTATACCTTAATACTATATAAATCATAATTTCAAGGAGTATGTTCATACAAAGTCAACATTACAGTCAGATGTTCAATTTGATACCACACTTCTTAGCTATAACTTTTCTTTTACCTGTCGAATTCTTCTTCTAATTAAAAAAAAATATGGTGGAAGCCCTCAGCCATTTGCAACTGAAAGGATCAAAGATGAGTTGTTATAAGACAATACCTGTTGCACGCAGCAGGATTATCACAGATGCATTCTTGAGGCAACTCCACCATGGCCCTTACTGTTTTAAAGACCTTTCAGAAACAACAGAGATGAAAGTCCCTGTCTTTGATCCAAGATATCTCTGAACCAATCTCAGAAGGCAGCATTACTTCCAAGGGAAACTAGTGATTTTTCAGGAGCCAGATGTAAGGCTCTGTCTGAAGTACTCAGATTCATCCCTGCCTGATTCATTTCCAGGAGGCAGAGAAAGGGACATAAGCCTGAATGAATTTCACAGAGGTTAATAAAGTGTAAGGCACATAGTAGACATACAGCTAGTATTAGATATTGATTGAAAATCAGGCCATCTTTTTAACTGAATAGACTAAGGCAATGTCTAATTATCACACTCTCCAATATCCAATGAAATAAAAATCATTAGCGAGGGACCTACTGAAGTATCATCAAAAGTAAAACTAGTTGTGAGGGATGAGCAAGATAAAACTTATTGACTTGAAGTTATTATTTCAAAAAATTCAAAGTTATGTATGTGACAAGAATGGGGAGAAACAAATAATAACAATGAATGTAAAACTTTTATTGTGTTATAAGATTAGAGAATGTGAATTTTGCTTTGAACTATTATACAAATTCATTATTTTTGTGATGCTTATGATGTTTAAAACTCACAAAGTTTTCATAAACAGTTGAATGATCAAAGTATTTGGAATTAGTCTGAATTTCTCTGTCTTAAGTTTGTTGACCTGTGTCATTCCTTATGTATTAACTGTGATATAGGCACTTTATTTAAATATGGCAACATTTGTCTGAAAAGGGTCATCCAATAACATGGCCAAAAGCAGCAATAAAGCACACATTTCTTCATCCTGCTGTGTCTACTGTTTCTGAGATATTGAAAATATGTGTGATTTTTGGCCAGCTATGAAGCATTTAAGACCCTGAAGACTTTTAAAGGGATTATAAATGGTAAACTGTAGTAATACCTTTTATTAGTTTCCATTTGTTGGATTCCCTGTTATCCGTAAATGATTTTAGTGGCTCAAATGTCACATTAGTGCCACCTTTTAAGGGGACTGACTGACCTCCAGACCACAGGGAAACACTTCCATTTCTAATTTTTCTTTATAAGTTAAACTTATGTTTTGTTTTTACTATCTGCCCATTTAGCATTTAGGTTTTCCATCTTATGTTTGACTTATAGTAAAATATTTTGATTATTTAAAAATTATTTTCAGCTGTTGAAAACTATTTTCCATGTCAATAAAATGAGTCTGATGTAATGGTGAACATTGAGAAGAATCCGGATAGAATGCAAAAAGCTCTTGGCTCACTAAAGTCAGCAACAGTTGAGGGTACAAAGGCAATGGGTCAGACCAACAGGTCCAATGTTCAGGCTCTGAGTAGAGCTGCTGGAGAGGAACTAATTCAATTATTCAATTTGGGTAATACTCGGTAATGCATCTTTGGCTGTATATTTACTCATACATTTATTCAAAAATACAAAGCCAGGTGGTAGGCAGTGAAGTTGCAGGGGTAATGAAAGACAGTCTACACTCTGAATAACAATTGGAAAACTGACAAATAAAGCAATGAAGTGATGTTTGCTATAACAGAGAAGATTGGGAGATTATTGGTCAAAAAGTATGTTGCTAGAAAGAGAACTTATCTCTTCCTAGTAAGAGAGAGTTATTTAGAAAAATCCTATCTGAGGACATAGTATTTAATTCAAAACTTGAAGCAAGAAATGTCAGTCATAGCAAGAGCAGGGAAACAAGCATTTTCAAAGAGAACAGTGCATGTGTGAAAAGATTAAGGCTTTTGAAGAAATGGAAGAAGACTAGTGGGACTGGAACTTCAGAAGAAATGAGGCCAGAGGGAAAATATAAAGTAGGGCCTTGACGGCCATTGTAAGGAGTTTGGATGTTAATCTAAATGCACTCAGAAGCCACGGACAATTAATACCTATGTATTTCCATTTGAAACGATGACTTCATTTCCTGAGTAAAAACTGAATTGGATGCAAGACAATTGATAAGCAGGAGACAAGAGGCTGTTGCACAGGCCAGGGAAGGAATACTGATGGCATGGAGTTGGGTTGACAAGGCGGAGATTGGCAAATGTGGATAGATTTGTTATATAACTTGCAGGAGGTTGAATCAAAAGAATTTACTGATTAATTGGGTATGGAGGATAAGGAGAAAGCAGAAAACAAGAATGTCTCACCACCTAGCTCAAGCAATTGCACGTGTGAAGAGGAATTTACCAAGACTGGGAAAAATGCTATCAGTTTCTGTAATAATTGAAGCAGATACACTGAAGTTACCTGACCATTACAAATCATAAGGATAAGAGGGAAAGGAAAATATTTCTTTTTGTTGTAAGCACTTCATTATTTATATTGTCATAAGTATTTGAATATGCATTATCTGCTACATACATTTGTTACTCATTTTTCAGTTATTATGAACTAATTTATTTTTAATTTTAGAACAGAGGGCTCTCTGTGTTTCCCAGGCTAGAGTGCAGTGGCGATTTGCAAGTGTAGTGATAAGACACCGCAGCCTTGAACTCCCGACTCAAGCGATCCTATTACCTCAGCCTCCCAAGCTTCTCAGACTATAGGCACATGCCAGTGCTCCTGGTCAAACTAATTATTTTTTAAATATGAGAAAAAGCTGATATAAAATAAACGTGTGAGCTTTGAATGTCACAAGACAAATCCATACCTGCTTCACACCTATTTCTCACTCTATTTTTCTCACAAGAATGAACAAAACTTCCTTGATATTCGTTGTGTTGTGGTTAGGATAAAATTATTGAAACTGCTCACAAGCCTTGACAATATCAAGAATCACAGAGTTAAAAATCCTGAGAAACATATTATATAGACAAGATATTTAAAGCAAGATATTTATACACAAGGAAGACAGCAACTGGTGTCAAAATTTAATTTAACTATTTATTTTACAATTCTCCATCTATTTGATCTAGCCTCCGAATGGCTCAATAATTCTGACCTGGTATCCATACCCTTGGACGATCATTCTGCTCCCACATTGTGTAAGGACTGGTCTCTATGACCAATAGAATATGCCAGAAGTGATAGTATGTAACTTTTGTGGGTAAATCATTAAAGATATGGTGGCTTTTTCCTCTCTGCTGGATCAGAAGTTCCGGGGAAAGCTAGATATCATGTAGCGAGAAATTCACTTTGTGAGGGACTGAGGTTTATGTAGATCAGCCAATGAGGGAGGAGGGCGTCCTACTAACAGCTATCTGAGTTAGAAAGGGGATCCTCCCACTTTCAGAAGACTGCAGCCAACGTTTGGACCAAAACCTCATGAGAAACACTGAGCACTAATTACCACCTAGCCTGCTTCCAAATATCTGGCCTACAGTAGCTGTATGGCATGATAATAAATGTTTGCTGTTTTAAGCCACAAAACAATTTGGGGTAGTTTGTAGCACAACAATAGGAAACTAATATACTATTCTTTCTAAGGAACATAAGACATACATTTCACAAATCTGTGATGATTTTTATATCTTGGAGTAACTTATCAAAGAAACAATTAGTATGTTTTTAAGATTCAATTATTGTTGAAGCTATGTTTCAATATGTCCTTTGTTTCTCTCTGAGTCTTTCTGTTAACTCCTGATTTTGTTATGGTATCTATTTAGGGGAAGATAAGGGATCCATGAAGTCATGCTCACTGATGAAAATTCACCTTTGATGAGGGACTGACGAGGTTGTCCAGGAAGGATGTATTAGGACTTTCAGTAGGATGTCTGCAGTTACAATGATGAAAAGATAAAGACAAGGAAAGTGCTGCTTAGACTCAAGCGTCATAGTCCTAAATGTCTTATCAAGGAAACTGAAGAATAGGGGATACAGGATGGAGGGAAGAAATGAGCAATAAGCAAAAATTGTAACGCAGTGTTACCGACTATGTGCTTCTGTCCCCCCAAAATTCACATGTGGAAACCCCAACCCCCTTTGGGATAGTATCAGGAGGCAAGGCTGCTGGGAGGTCATTAGGTCATGAGGGAGGAGCCCTCATGATCACCCTCGGGATGGAATTATTATAGATGGAACTATTAGTGTCCCTATAGGCAGAGGCACAAGGGAGCTTGCTTCCTCTCTCTCTCTGTTCTTCAAGGGAGGGCCCAGCAGGAAGACGGCCATTTGCAAACTAGGAGGAAGGCCCTCAGCAAACCCACCTGCGCTGGACTTGACCTTGGACTTCCCAGGAACCAGAATGGTGAGAAATAAATTTCTGCTGTTTAAGCCACCCAGTTTATGGCATATTTTTTATAGCTGTGTGAACTAAGATTGGCAGCATTTAGAAAGACTATTTGGAAAGAGGGTCTGTGAGATAATTTGCAGAGAAAATTTTAAAAAGTCACAATGAATATTTGCACAGAATAGAAATAAACAAATAAAAAAACCTATTTACCTTACTTTAACCCACTTTATTAGTCAGTTTGGGGTTGCCATAATGAAATACCACAGACTGGGTAGCTTAAAGAACAAATGTATTTTCTCATAGCTCTGGTGGGTCATAGCCCAATGTCAAGGTATTGACAGATGGGGTTTCTCTCCAGGCCTTTCTTCCTGGCTTGCAGATGACCATCTTCTTGCTGGGTCTGCACATAGCCTTGTCTTTGTGCTTGAACCTCCATGGTATCTTTCTCCTTCCCTCTCTCTCTCTCTGTCTCTCCTTCTTCTTCTTCATCTTATAAGGACGCCAGTCAGATTGCATTAGTGTTTACCCATAAGACCTCATTGAACCTTAGTCACCCCTTTGAAGGCCCTATCTCCAAATAAAGTC
The DNA here is from genome assembly GCA_004363605.1 of Indri indri. Classification (NCBI taxonomy): domain Eukaryota; kingdom Metazoa; phylum Chordata; class Mammalia; order Primates; family Indriidae; genus Indri; species Indri indri. The sequence goes on from RJWJ010002529.1 coordinate 77,082, forward strand.
ACTTTCTGAGGTACTGGCGATTAGGACTTTAATATATAGATTTTAGGGGGATACAATTTAGCCTGTAACATCCACCTTTCTTGAAATGATGTGACTGTAATAATCTTTACTCAGCTTAAAGGGCATCCCTGATATCTAAGAATTCATCATATTAGTTCCCAAAACCAGGTTGCTAGGGAAACAGAAGTAATCCTCACACTAAAATATTCCAATAAATTGATGACCTAAAAATGAGTGTCTACTCTCCCAGCCTGCACTGCTTCCCATGAGAACATATCCCTGCCCATCATGATCAACTGTTCAGTCCCTCTTCCAGTGACAGGACAGTCCAGAATACAGAAATCAGTGTGCTCATTTCAAACAGGTGGAATTTAATGCAGAGAAATATTTCCAACACTGTTGAAAAGATTATGAGAACAAAGGCATAAAGAAGGGTTTCTGGAGAAGCAAAAAGAAAGAAAAGGTAATATTGCGAAACTCCTGCTACTCCTATTCTGGAACCATAAGCCTGTAACTGCTGCTGTATCGGGAAACATTGTCACTTTTGGTTTTGGGTCCACCCAAAAAAAATAGAGCAATGACCAGGGCTGGAAGTGTGGGTGAGTGTTCTGCCTCTGCTTAGGATGCAGGAATCCATAACTATCTTACCCTTGCTGCCACAAGGCAACCTTCAGCAACTCATACTTGCAGAGAAATTAGACGGAAGTTTCCCTCTTCCTACAGGCTTGTGATTTCCTACCGCTATTTCCTACTGGCAGCACCCAGAGGAAGTCCCCTAGCCCAGGAGCCTGGGAAATACAGTTTGAGACTCCTAGCCCACCGGTTTGAAGTTGAGAGACAACAGATAAATAACTAGCAAGGCAGTGGCACAGTCCATAGCTGATTGCACTATATAGTTAAACAAAGCAAGTACAGCGAAATCACTGCAAACAAAATGAAAATGTTACAAATGATGCAATGACCAATTTAAATATGAAAAGATTAAGAAGCCACTAAAAATTAAATTAGTTTTCAGATATTTTTGCAAAATGACCTTCTTTATAATTTTTTATAAAAGTCAAATGTGAAGTTCAGGATGTAATATGCATGTCATATTTTTCTAAAATTAGCACATTGTAATAATAAATTAAATTTTGTTAAACAGATAATGTTCTTTACTGATTTTCATTATTTTTCATCTTATTTTGTAAGATAAATGCAAATAAAATATTAAAATAGTTTTCTGTGTAATTGAAATTTTTTCTAAATGGATTTACTTAATGTGTACTTATTCTGCAACCAACTTTATTCAGATAATGGAAAACTTTTGTAATACCTCTCAACATACTACCACAAAACCATTTTTCTACAAAACATATTTTGGGGAACATTGGTGGAAGAATAAAAGTTAGAGTTGCAAAAATGACTGCTTTTTTATAAGCTGGGGAAATTTAGTTTGCTTTATGATTGATGTGAATTTTCAGGATAGTGATTCAGAAGGATGTGATTAGGTACAGTAGTTTTGGAAGGCTAAAATATAAACTTTACAACTTGTGTGTTCCTTTTCCAGCCAATGATTCTGACAGATACACTATGGGTTTTAGTTCAATATTCGTATATTTGTTGCTTATGAGTTCCTACAGCTTTGAGCTCCCACGATTTAGAGTAAAGTTAGCCTAGAGTATATTTTGAAGCAATAAAATAAGATTTTATTGAGGGTCTGTTCTTATCTTGTGTATTTCACTAAATCCACATGATTTCTTTTACCTTTTTTCTATATTGCTAAGGGAGGTAGGCAGATGGTTAAGTAAATGCTTCAAGCATGTTAAAATTAAACCTGACATTTCTGATTACCTTGGCAGATACTGCCATTGATTTACCACAATGTAATTTTGTGAAGAATGATTTTAATTTTTTTATTTTTATATAATAGTGTTAAGAATAAAGGATATTATATGAGAAAATATATTTATATTATGACATAGCTGGTAGCTATATATATGCTTCTTAAAGGCCATATTATTTAAAATCATGAAACTATTTGATGAGTTATAATTCAGGGTCTTAAGGCAAAGTAATGATTTCATAAACTTACTAATATTGTCAATTTTAGAAAATTATTAGTGAAAATTCATGTGGAGCCCAATTTCATGTGGAGCTGTGACCTTTTTAATGCTCAAATGTAAGAATGGTCTCTTAGGGGTTTCATTTCTGAAACTATGACTAAGACGTGTTTGGTTGTGCCAAGTGACTCATTAATCATAGAGAGGGTATTTAGGATGCATGTGGTGATCCATCTGGGCAAATGACCTAAAGAAGAAAGAAATTTGCTCATCTTTACAGTGTCTACTTGGAAAGAAGTTTGTTTTTTTTTGTCGTAGTTGTTTTTTTTTTTTCCCCTGCTTTCACAAACTCACTGTTTCTTGGGAGAAACACATGGACAACCTTACTTTTATACTAACTGGGAAAGTACCATAGCCATTCTGAAACCTCACTGAGACATAGAAATAATTAAGCATTGGACCATAATTTGAGATATGCCTTATTTGTAAGAAGATAAACTGGCTCATTCTGTGATGAATAGTAGAACTACAGTTAACTGGACCACCTTTTACAAGGAAAATCCCTGTGCTTGCTTAATGACTACTGAGTGCCTCTCTAATCCCCTAAATATGGGAATTTTGAGAAAAGATGGTAGCATTAACACATTTTGAAACAAAACAATCTGCTTCAAACATATTCGGAAGAGGCAAAAATTTAAAAGAAACCTACTAAAATACACGTGTATGTGTAAAAAGACGATGGGCACTTCCATAAGGTATTAAAAGGAATCCTAGAATCTAAGTTGGCACTGAAGTCACTAGGTGCTATAAAGGCTAGTATAAGATATAGGCTTCAAGGGCTAGTAGTGTTTTTGTGCCTAAGTGAATCCTGGTGTCAAAGATATACTATCAGTGTCAGAAAAAAAGACTCTGAGCTCCATGTTTGAAGCACAGAGTACAGATATGAGGATTCTTAATCATAAACAGGAAAAAAAAATCTCCACCCATTCACCTAGGATTATGCAGAAAATTTACGGTTGCTTACATCCAGAAAAAGAACAAAATGTACACATTAAAGATTAGAAACGGAGCCAGTCTCTGGCCTGAACCTGTTAATACAAGACTTATTTTGGAGACATGAACTCCAAAGACCTTGGCATGAAGTAACTGACAAAAACAGTTGAAAAGAGAATAGAAATCTCTTCATACAAGTTTGCATCTCAAATAGAAATTACAAAATGCATAATGAAATACTATGCATGAAATAAAAACCCGAGATTACAAAACAGGAAACAACACATATAAGGAAATAGAATATATATAGAAATTAATGGAAATTAAATTATGATTAGAATTTCCACATTATAGGTTGAAATAACATCTATTAAAGGTTTTGAGTTAACAAGGAGTTAAGTTTTAAAAAGAATTATCTAGGAATAATGAAAATGTAGTAACTGGAATGATGGAATAAATGATAATCTTAACAAACTGAAAAGAGGATACTGACAAGAAATAGAAATTTCATTACTATCTGCATGCAAAGTGGAGAAATATGATAAGGAAAATCCAGGAAAGCAGGAAAGAAGCTATAGACAAGGAAGGTAATCCAAGTATCTCTAATCAATGACTATAAGGATTTTCCAAAGGAAATCATAGAGAGAATGAAGGAGGAAAAATAGTTTACAAAATGACTGAAAAAATTCTGGAACTAAATAAAGAACATGATTCCCAAAACTTAAAAAAAAAAAAAATCAGTGTTCAGTATGATTAAAAAATGACTTAAGAGACTAATAGCAGAATGACAGTATTGCAGTTATTGAATCTCATGATATTCTACTACAAAACAGGCAGAGCAAGTAAAGCTCACAGACAACCCTTGCAATACAACTAAATGACACAATATTATAATGAACACCAAAATAGGAGTGGGTCATGTCAGACCACATATATGAATATTAGCAAGATGTTGACAGTGTCAACAATTATGCAGAAAGAAATGGAGAGAAATCAAAAGTACTTCTGATGCCACTGAAAACTGGAGACCCTGTTCTGAGCTGAAGTGTATTCCCTCAAAAAGATATGTTGAAGCCCTAACCTGGAACCTCAAAATGTGACCTTATTTGGAAATCAAAGGTAATTTGATTACTTTTTCAGAGGTAATCATATTAAAATATGGTCATTAGGGTAAACCGTAATCCAATGTGAAATTGCTGTTCTTATAAAAAGGGAAAGTTTGGACACAGAGACAGACCCTCACACACAGGGACAATGCCATGTGAATATAAACATTGGGATGATACATTTACAAGCCAAGGAAATCTAAATGTGGCCAGCAAATCACCTGAAGGTAAGAGAAAGTCATGGAACAGATTCTGCCTCATAGCCCTCAGAAGGAACCAACCCTGGCCATACCTTAATCTCAGACATCTAGTTTCCAGAACCATGAAACAATACTAAATTTTTGTTGTTTAAGGCACTCTGTTTTTGGCACTTTCTTATGGCAACAAATTAGCAAAAAAAGATATCAAATTGCTAATGAGTACTTAGGCCAACACTGAGGACTTCCCTCCTTGGCATGGGATGCTCAAAGAGCCAATCTGAGAACAGCTTCTGAGTAAAAGAGGGGGCTTTGCAGACTCCAGTTTGTGGGCAAATGCAAAGGGACCACTAAAATGTCATCTGAATCAAGTGATCTCTGTCTCTGTGGAAAATCTTCACCCTAAGAGAAAACCCAGCCATGTGGCTCATTCTCTTAATGTTTCCAGTTTTATATTTCCATCCCTGTAGTTCTGCCAAAAGTTCTGGTGGTTCATCCGTCCTGTAACAGCAGCCATGCCTGACTAAGTGAGGATTCTCAGCCTCTTGACTTGCATCAAGAATTGGCAAGTGCCCCCCAGAGAAAAAAACATATGCAGAATTTCCAATCAACTCTTTTGGTCCTTCTGCTTCGGTAATACTGGCCTTTCTAGCTCTCGCCGCTTGAATAGCTTTCTGAGGCATATAAATGGATGGATTTTCCAAAAATTATTAACCTTTTGAATTATTGATGATGGAGGTGTTTGTTTACTTTAAATTATTCTATCCTACTCAAAAGTAGACATTAGTGTTACCTTAAGTTGCAACCAATAAGATAGATTCCAATATAATACCCAGACATTGCTTCTCTCAATCTCTTTCTTTCTCATACATATAAATATATATAATTTATAACATACATATTTTATGTATACATATATATTGCTTTTCATATTTGGTAGGAAGCATTAAATGTGAAGTATGACTTGTACATATTTATATAGATCTCTGTAAAAATTAATCAATAGAATGCAGTTTCTAGAACATAAACACTGTTTTTGGTATTGTATCCTAAAAGGGTTTCAAATCAGTTACACAATTTATGCAGGTATCGTTTCCTCCTTTCCTCCTGTATTTAGTTTATAGTCCTCTATCTCCCTCGAGAATCATGACTGCACACTACGAATCTCCTTAAAGTAAATGAGGTAAAAGTGTTTCTTAGAATTTGGTCATTTACATTTACCTTAGGGAGAAAAGAGACAGGAATCTGCAGGTTCTTACTAACATGAGGTGACCTGTTTATCTACATGTATTTGAGGTGGCCCTAGATTCCGCGGTTATATTTCATATTGGTAGTTTATATCTATGTTAAAACCTTAATTAACATACTTTATGAGAAGAATAAAAGGGATATTACTTTAAAATATCTTGAGAACTGAATATCTTCCAGCAATTATTTGGGCTAATTTACAGCATCAGCAAGATCTGCAGCAATCCCACTTGCCGATGCCCTTCTATACTAAATATGTGAAATTCTCAAGAACTTACGAAAGGTAAAACCAACTATTGACAGCTCTTACTTCGTTTCCAGACTTGGAAAATATATGATGTTTTCCCTCAATTTCTCTAAAGTTTAGATTCAAGAGGTGAATCCATGTTCATTATGAATAAATTACCTTAAGTGAAAACAGAAGGAGACACCCCCCTGCTCCCCAACCTCGTCCTCCACGATACTAAGCAATTATACATGCTTTTCTCCTAAAATTTATTTGAATGGACCACAGTTTAGTTCAAGGCAAAGACTGCCTAGCATACACTGTTCGTTTCCTAATTCAATCTATTGTTATATATTTTTTCTTTTTATCTATTAATAAGAAAGTCATTGCAGTACATTTACTACTTACAGTCATATTAGCAATTCAGTTAAATGTTTTATAAATTGGTTCAGTTTGAAAATAAGATTATTTTCCACATGTTATACAATAGGTTTAGTACATAATACTCATGAACAACGCAAGGAGTTTGGTGACTAATTCCCTTTTCTGCTAATAGTCTGGAAAATTTCCCATAAATTTTATTTGTGTTCTTCTGCTTGTGGCAACCATCTGCTGAGCCTTTATACCATTTTGTGCTCCAGCTACGATAAAATTAAAATTGACAGAAGTATCTACTATAAAAAAAGCAACACCAATAATTGGGGAGAAGGTAGTGTGCAACATTGTACTGTGTCCGGCACCTTCATTCTAACAGTGGTCTCAACTGAAACGGAATCTAAGAGTTGCTGAGAAAAATTAGTTTATAAGTAGAGTGTTTAACTATAATAAAATGATGTTGAAAACATAGAAATATTTTATTAAGTGAAAGGGTTAGCAATTAAAAGCTTTATAATAAAAATATTCCTTTTGAATTGAGAAAAACAAAGTTAACTCATATTTTCCTCACTTATACAGACATAAGACTCTAAAGAAATATTATTACTTAATAACAAACCTTGAACTACACAAGTCTTTTATATCAAAGGTTTTAATGATCTCAATAGATTGTGGCTCTAGTTTATGGTCACAGGGGAAACTATGAGTTTATGTTTTTTTTTTTTTTATAGTATAAGGGAAGAAAATAGCAAGAAAATGGTGACCTGCGAAAAACTTATAACATGTTATATCAAATTATTTGAAGATAGAGGAAAAAATTCTATGACATCCACTGGAAGATGTTTAAGTAAAATTAAAATTGTCTCAGTCTCTACAATGAAATTTATTTCTGCCCTTTCTCATCACCTGGATTTAAGTACAGTTAATGAAAGTCAAAACCAAACAAATTAGTTCTTCCTCTGGAACTATTCTTTAAGGAAGTTTGCCTGATAATACTCACTTGAGATTGGTCATTTCAGTATAGCTGTCACCTATTTTCAGACATATTAAGTAATTCTCTCAACCACCGTCAAGTAGGAAACGATCATTCATATTTTATTTGTCATGGTTGCTGTACAACTACATAAGAACCACCTCTCATACTAATTGATAGAGAAGGATTTGAAATGAACTATTAAAACCACAGATGTTTAAATACAAGGGAAGCCAACCTTTAGTTTGTGGTGCATACAGTGAAAATGATAACTTATTATTTGTGGTCAAAAGAACAGCAAAAAACTAATTGCATCATATTGCTTAACTGAAGTTTTAGTTTTTGCAAGAATACATATATGAATTTTATACAGTTCAGGCATTTGAGCTTTTGTTTCTTTAAAACTACAGTAATTTCTCACTTAATGTTTTCCATAGGTTCTTGGAAACTGCGACTTCAAGAGAAATGATGCATAACAAACAATTTTACCACAGGCTAATTGAAATAGACTAGAGTTAACTTCCTATGGCATACTTATTGTCATGTAAACATCACCGAACTTCTAAATAAAGACCCAAAACACTTCTAATATTATACATTGAAACAAATGTGAGATATAAACACATTTCAGAAAAGATTAATAAGATAATTATTTTTGCAGGGAAAATGTTTCCACAACCAGCAGGATGCAGAAAATGCTTTCCAAGAGTTTGTCAAATCCTGAAGTACGGATTTTTACACTACAGTAATAAACAAACTTATTTCTCATTGGCAAAAATGTGTTGATTGTAATGGTTCCTATTTTGATTAATAAAGATGTGTTTGAGCCTAGTTATAATGATTTAAAATTAATGGTCAGAAATCACAATTACTTTTGCACCAACCTAACAGTTTACCACATCCCTTTAGGGGTGACTTTTAATGATTAGGTATCCATATGGAACCAGCCCTTCTACTAAACCATTTTCCCTAATCATAATCTTGCCATGTTAAACTGCTCTCTCTTCCTATTGGTTTGCTTCTGGGATTTTAAGTTTCCATATATAGTCTAATTTATGGGAAAAAAAATTGAAGATCAATATTTTGTCATAGTCATAGTTTGGGAGGAGAAAGACAAGATTTCTCCAATTTCCATAAACCATCAAAAATGCCATCCAATGGCTTCATTGTTATAACATTTACATATATAATCTATTATATAACATGCGCCATTTGCAAATGTATGTATAATGTTTACAAATGTATATATGAATATCAGTATATGTAAAATACATACACACATATATATATCTTATATACATATTTATATAAAACAGATGGTATACATCAGGAAAATTCCCACTGTATTTGGGTGTATTTTATTTCAACTATAAATTCTTTTATTCTCAGCTAACTAGGAAAGACCCAATGTATGCCTTGAAGGTTCCTTATGCTCCTTTCATTCATAATCTAGACCGAAGGAAGACATAAAGTGCCTGCCCCATGACTCCTTTCCGTGACCCCCAACTTGATTCCAGTTTGATTTGATAGGGAGATGACAATTCCCAAGTGGTAAGTACACTTGGGCTTCATCTTTCAAACCACATGGAAATGTAAAAAAGAGAAAGAATGAGATTCAAAGGTCACATGAAGAGAATGAATATCCCCATCCAGTCCCTATTATAACAACTTTTCTTCTTCCCTCAAAGGTCTGTTCCATATTATGCTAGACCAAATGTCATTTTTTATGACTCCATATAGTTCTTTCCTAATATTAATGATTCTTATTTTGAATGATGGAGTGCAACAAATAGTGTGAGCTCTTAACTCACTCTACTAATTGAAGCATGTGATCAAATAATTATTCTTCACAGTACCATTAAAAAGTATGTCCCAACCTAGAAAATAGTAACTTATCATAAATAAAATAGGAACATTTTTGTTTAGATCTTGAAAAATATTGAGATTTCTATAAAATAAAGAATATAAGCCAGGCATGGCGGCTCACACCTATAATACTAGCACTTTGGGAGGCTAGGGATGGGGGATAACTTGAGACCAGCCTGAGTAACATAGTGAGACCCCATCTCTACAAAAAACAGAAAAATTAACTGGGCATGGTGGCTCATGCCTGTAGTCCCAGCTATTAATACTTGGAAGGCTGAGACAGGAGGATTGCTTGAGCCCAGGAGTTTGAGGTTGCAATGAGCTATGATGATACCACTGCACTCGAGCCTGCACAATAGAGCAAGACCCTGTCTCAAAAAAGGAAGACAGAAGGAAATTATATCTAAGCACTCAAAAAGTTTGTGTGATTTGTGATGCCTAATATTACAGACTAGAAATCCTGTGTCAATTGCTTAAAAAGCATACACATTAATAATATAATTAGAGAGATTGATGAACAATAGTGTTGAAATTCAAAGCATAATTGGAAATTGATGAAATTTGGGACTATGTGTCTCTCTTTTTTTTTTTTTTTTTCCCGAGACAGTGTCTTACTCATCACCCTGGTTAGAGTGCAGTGGTGTCATCATAGCTCACCGGAGCCTCAAACTCCTGGGCTAAAGCGATCTTCCTGCCTCAGCCTCCCGAGTAGCTGGGACTACAAGTGCTCACCATCACACCTGGCTATTTTTTTTCTATTTTTAGTAGACACAGGGGTCTAGCTCTTGCTCAGGCTGGTCTCGAACTCCTGACCTCAAGTGATCCTCCTGCCTCAGCCTCCCAGAGTGCTAGGATTGCAGGGGTGAGCCACTGCACTCAGCCAGTGAATGTCTTTCTTAAACTAATATGAATACACATACTCATTTCAATGTATTAATATAATGTGATTAGGCTGGGGGAACAAAGAAAAATAGAGAAAAGTAGTGAATTGGAAAAGTCTCTTCAATGAGCTCAGTTTCATCATCTGTCAAATGGAGATACTGAACTAAATTTTTTCCGTGATTTCTTTCAGAACTGAAATTCTTTGAGTGTTTTTTTTTAAATTTGTTTCTGGGTGGCTACTGCGTGTTATGGAATACAATCTATTCACACGGAACGGTCTACAAATGAAAGGCTGGGTTGTTGTTAAGCATAAGGAAAACCTCTATAAAGTGTCTCAATAAAAAGATATTTGATCCACTTAATAAATTCTGATACTTTGTTTTAATTTCTAAGGTCATTTTAATACACACCTAAAAAGGTCACAATTAAATCTTTGATCTTTTCTCTTAAGGTTAACTTTTATGAATTCAGATCTAGCCAGAAAATGTCACATTTTTTGCTGCGATTCATATATTAACCAGAACTACTAGAATGTCTATGAGAAATAATAAGAATTCTTAGAAATTCTCTCCAAGTAGTACAATTTTAGTGAATAAATAGATCAAATCTATTTCCTTCTCTTGCTGACAAGAGTTGTTACCAGAATTTTCAGTGAATGAAAATTATGGCTATGCTATCTGGAATAGGTACAATTTCTAGGAAGCTCCAAAAATTCTGGGCAGCATGTATGAATTTAAGAAGAATTTCTTTTTCTTGATGATGAGAAATTCTTGTCTTGCTTTCTTTATAATCTTCACTCGATAAATCACCATGTCCAAATGATTAAAGAAAATTCGATGCTTTCCTGAGTACCTCTATTATGTTGAAAATGTCTTCTCTGCTACTATTTTTAGTCATACCCCAAATGGGGAAGATTTCAACAACCTCTATGAATCATAAATAAATGTTATGAATTCAAGATATCATTACTATTTAAGTATAGAAAGACTCCAAGACAGAACATATACTTAGTAATCATTTATTCATCTTTGAATTAGACTAAATTATTTTTTGATTCAGCATTTTTTTCTGATTTCAATTGTATCCTTAGTTAAATATGTATCTAAGTATTATATGTTAGAACATTTTTAGGTCATATACTTTAAAATTTTCTTTCTTTTATTGCATTGACTATCAAAAGTGAATGAGAAAAAGAGGGTTTTATTTGTTTGCATATGTGAGTCCTGAGATACCTCACTTAGGGCAATGGTCTCCAGTTCCATCCAAGTTGCTGCAAAACCATTATTTCATTCCTTTTTATGGCCAAGTAGTACTACATGGTGTACATGTGTGTGTCTGTGTGTATGTGTGTGTGTGTGTACAGACACACACACCACATTTTCTTTATCCTCTCAGAAATAGATGGGCACTTAGGTTGATTCCACATCTTTTCAATTGTGAATTGTGCTGCAATAAACATTTGAGTGCAGACGTCTTTTTGATGAAATGACTTCTTTCCTTAGGGCAGATACCCAATAGTGAGATTGCTGCATCAACTGGTAAGTCTACACTAATTTCTTTGGGGACTCTCCATAATGTTTTCCATAGTGGTTGTACTAACTTACAGTCCCACCGACAATGTATAAACATTTTTTTCTCTCTGCATCCATGCCCGCATCTATTCTTTTTGGACTTTTTAGTAATAGCCATTGTGACAGAGGTAAGGTGATATCTCATTGTGGTTTTAATTTGCATTTCCCTGGTGTTGAGCATTTTTTCCTCTATGTTTGTTGGCAATTTGTCTATCTTCTTTTGCAAAGTTTCCGGTTCATGTGTTTTGGAATCCTAAGAGTTGAGTATAGAGAGGAGGGAGATATAAAAAGTCAGATTTCACATTTGGACATAACGAATTTCTAGATGCCTGTAAGACATCTACGTGGAATGTCAAATATGTATTTGGTTATGAGAATGCAAAAGAGAGGCCTTGCCTGAAGATAAAACTTGCAGACTTTCTGAGCATGGAAATGATTTTTAAATCCCTAATAAAAGATGGAATGACCGAAAAGAAATTTGTGAAAAAGCAACAGTGTCCAGGGCATAGGTCTGATGAGATTTAATAAAGCTTATCAGAAATCAGTAAAGGGGATTAGGAATAATCTATCTGAGAGATAAGAGGAAAATCAGAAAGTGAGTTGTGTCATCATGAAATAAAATAATCTAAAGTCAATGAGGAAAAATAACTACAGAAGAACATGAAACGTAGATGTAAAGGAAGGAAAAATTACTGAAGAAGTAGCAACATCAAAGAAACAAAATGATCCAAAAATATTATCAGATTGAAGAATATCTGCCTCAATATCAAGGAATACCAGTTATATCTATTATTCTACAGATTGGGCTTCTGTGTGTAGAGATATTATATACAGAAAGGACACGGCTAAGCACAGAAACAGGTCACTGCTAATGGAGACAATGGGCATTCACAGGGACAGAGCACGCCCACACTGCCACCCAGTGCTGCAGACCCAAGGGAGAGCGAATCACAGAGACCTGCAAATATTTAGCTTTCTTTTCTTTCCATACTGAAATAGGTAACATGCAATGTGATCACAGAACTATCTGCTTTGATTCATTTGAAAACATTTATCTAGGCATACTAAAACAATCTATTATTGTCTTAGTCTTCTCCACTGTACTATACATAGTTTGAAGAAGGATACTTCTAAAAATCTGTATGGCCAGTGCCTGACTCTGTGTGATACAACATAGCATTTAATAAATGTTTATTAAATGAATGATACATGAAAACACAATTGGAGATATATATATGTGTGTGTGTGCATATATATATATATATATATTCGCACAATTGAGCGAGTCCAGAAACGATAAGTGACAATTTTAAGGACCTTTTTTTTTTGGTTCTATGTTAAGACCGCTATTTTAAATATTTTCAAATGATCCAAAAAGAACAATCTATTTCAATGAAGGTATTTGAGTGGACAGCCGAATGACAAGTTGTTACAGGAATCATAGAGGAAAATTGAGTACACTAGAAACCACTATTAATTGGCCCAAAACCTTCCTGATTATTAAAGTTGATTTCTATCCTAATATCATATAATATTAATTCTAGTCTTTAAGGAAATATTCTTAATACAATATGATATGGTTTCTCATCTTCAAGGAATTAATAGGATTTGAAAGTAAAATATTAGTTTTATAAAGATCACTAAGAAAGTGGAAAATTAGAGAATGAAGGAAAATGTACATAGATTAATGTCTTATTAAGTGTTGTTTAAAATTATTTTTAAGAAAATATACATTATTACTAAAGATAAGCTGGCTGAACAAAAGTAGTCTCTCTTTCTCTCTCTCTCTTATCTCTCTCTCCCTCTCTCTGAGGAAAGGAACAGAATGGCAGAGAAAAACAGTGAAACAGGAATATTAAATTATATAAATTTGAGGGAAACTTTTGTATTACTTTCCTAAATAAAACAAATTTATTTTAACGAATAACTGTATTTGTTATATTTCAATATGTCATAAGAAAAGCAGTTTTTCATAAATAATCATAGTAAAAATATAATATAAACCTGAAGTTTCTAGAGTTCAAAGAAGAAGAAAAAGTGATGAAGATCAGAAAAATAGAGTCAATTAATTAATGTCTCATTCATAATAACTCAAATTCAGAAAATATGACAGTCAAATGATTCTCTATGACATAAGGATAATAAAGTTATTATTTTAAATATGGGTAGAATAGCTTATTTCTATATTAAAAATGTTATTACTTTGTCAGCACTTTATTTTCCAAATACCTAAATTTCTTTCTGTTTAAAAATGTATAAAATGTCACTAGTCAATGCATTTATAAATTTAGTATTTTTGATAGGTCAAGATATTGGATCCTTTCAATATATTTATTGGCTGTCAAGTATATATTTGTGGTAGCATCTACACAGCTTGATTGTTATGAGGAATCCTTTATTGACATACAAAATAATTCAGATTTCAGTTGTTATCATTGATTGATACTAAATTACTTTATTGAAAAAATTTAATACCTTGATATTCATTTTATACTGTATGATCTTTAGCTGATCCATTTGAGAATTAAATTTTACATGAGGAATATTTTACACTTATTCTATATGGATGGATCTTGTTCTTTTATAAACAAAGAAAAATGTATAGTGACTCATGTAGGTTTCAGAGAATTGATTCCAAGGACCCTGTGGATATGCATATAATGACTTAAAAATGAGATGTGAATAAAAAGATATTTTTAAGATGTAGAATAAGAAATATGAATTCAGTTCAGAAATAATAAATTACAATTTATGGAGTACTCCAGATACCATCTTAATTAGAGATAAATGTTTTGTACAAATAATGAGACTGGCATGTGGCAAAAACATGCTTCTTTCTTAATTGCTTGGCTTTCCTTTTAATTGAGTTTTGAAATTGTTTAATGATACAAGCAAGAAATTTTATATACTGAACACTTGAGACCAGACCCAGATTGCATTTTGTGTATTCAATGAACATGATGAGGATTTCAGTTTGTCAAAGTAGAAATCAAGTTAATCAAATGCTGAAATAAAGTAAATCATCTCTTAAATTTATGCTGGGCTATTGTGAGAGTTAAAAGAGATAAATTGTGAAAATTTCTTGATGCTGTGGCTGGCACATAGTAGGGGCTTACTATGAAAGAATGTATTACTATAAACATGATCATTCAATAAAATGTATTCTCTTTTAAGATACAGAATCATGTCCTTGAGAAAAATAAATAATTCAAGGTTTTGTCATCTTAATCTTGAGTAATGTTTTGATTAGTTCTCTAAAACATCCAGCATTTACTTTGTTCTTCTACCTAAACACTCATACCTCCATAATCTATCCCCACCACATCAAGGCAAACTAATACCCTTTTACATGGAGCAAAGAAGAGTTACTGGAAGATTTTGAGCAGAGCAGTCTTAAGATTGAATTTCATTTTGGAACAATAATTCTTTTTGTTATATTGAGAATAGAAAACACTGGGGGTGGAGTGAGATGGCAAGGAAGAAAAAGGACCAAACTTCCTATTTTATTTATTTCCATTTTGTGTACATATAATTAGTGTCATAATATATTCACTCTGCATTTCATACTTTATATTTTTTAGAGTATTAAAACTCAAGTTATATTTTAATGTCTTTACCTGCTGCCAGTATTTGTAATTCCAAAAGCCATTTCAATAATCTATTACATATCAAGGATACTTAACTGCTTTTCCTCCACGGATATTTATCACATTCCACTCTGGGCCATACCCTAAATACTAGCAACACAGAGCACATCCCACCTCTGAGCTACTCAGTTTGGTCCAACACTTCTCTTAAAATTTCTTGTCTCATTTTCCAAAATTAACACAGTTTTTTGGGATAATTTATCAGAACTGACTTTGACTTACATTTGCTAATTTCACCAAGACTGTTAATTTTTTCTAGCATTGTGAAATTACACCTTAGAATGCCTGCCAGATTCAGCTACAACAGACACATTCTTAGTACCATCTTTGTCAATTTATTAATGTATTTCCCTGCTTGCAATCCTTTCTCTTCTGTTCAACTTATCAGTTCCTCAAAGCCTATTACATGTTTTACTTTCTTCATGAAATTTTCTTTAACCCTTCCAGTCAACATAGATATCTTTTCTTCTTCTGTCAAGAAAATTACTTAACCTATATTTGATACGTAATGATAAAGTTTCTGGCATTTAACCAAGCTTGGGGGAGGAGTCCAGCTTGAATCACTAATGAATGTGTTACTACAAACTAAGGACTCAGAAGTAAATAGGACATAGCAAAATAACATATAGCCCAGGTACCTGACCTAAACTAACCTAAGATGGACAGATGAATTGGAGTTATTTAGACAAATGAGGACAGAGATGAACAGGGCATTCCTATCTGTTCTCGATCATCACTATGTTCAAAATACGTTAGGCTTTTGTTTAGAGTCAATTCAATATCTTATTTTTTATTGCTTCTATTTAATGTTAAATGTTTGTTTTTTTATTTGTTTATTATTCTCCAAAGTCTCTTTGGTGGTAAAGTCCATGTCTTACATATTTTTTAAATTAAATTAAATTTTCTTTTAATTCTCTAATTGACACATAAACATTGTACATAATTACAGGGTATGGTGTGATGTTTTGATACCTGTAAACAATATATAATGATCAAATCAAGGTAATGTATTCATCATCTCAAACATTTCTTTGTGTTGGAAACATTCAAAATTTTCTCTTCTATTTGAAAATATAGAAAAAAATATTATTAATTATATTCACCCTATAATGATATAGAACTTAGAATTTATTCCTCCTATCAACCTGTAATTTTTTATGTTAATCAATCTCTTCCTATTTCCCCTCCTTCCTACCCTTCCCAGCCTCTAGTTACCATTATTCTACTCACTACATCTCTTAGATCAATTTATTTAGTTTCCACATATGAGCACGAAAATGTGATAACTTTTTTCTGTCCCTGGCTTATTTTAGTTAACATAATGTCCCCCAGGATCACCCATGTTACTGCAAATGACAGGATTCATTCTTTTTATGGAAAAATAGTACATCATTGCATATATATATATCACATTTTTTTATGTGTTCATCTGTTGATGGGCACTTAGGCTTATTCCTTATCTTGGCTATTGTGAATAGTGCTGCAATAAACATGGGAATGCAGATGTCTCTTCAGCATCCTGATTTCCTTTTCTTTTCACACATATACCCAGTAGTGGGATTGCTGAATCATATGATAGTTGTATTTTTAGCTTTTTGAGGAACCTCCATACTGTTTTCCGTAATGACTATACTAATTCATATTCCCATCAGCAGTGCATAACATTTCCCTTTTCTCTGCATCCTAGCTAGTATTAAATTAATAAAATTAATAGGGATAAAATACTATTCATCATCTTGAGAAAAATGATTCTGATAAAGAAACTCTAAAAACTTACAATTCTATCTTTTCAGTATGTAAAATGTATGTGTACATATGGATGTGGCCAAAAACAGAAATGAAGTATAGAAAATAGAAACATGATTTGTAAAAGTGATGAGTTTATTAGTGACTTTTTTGTATAGTTTTTTTTAATAATATGTGGGTAACGATATTTAAGAACAGTAGATAAATATCTTAAATTTATACAGTTATATGATATTGGTTAATCAGGGGATGAACATGCATATTTGAATATATAGAATGAACTAGATCCAACATATGCCTCTCCCTGTCCATAAATAATTTTTAAAATTTTTACTCTCATATATAGCATAAGCCCGAATCCCATCTTCCTACATTTTATTCCTTTGTTTCTATTATAAAGGATGCTTTTATCTCCCGATTACCCCATTGCATTTCAACTACTCATAGCCTGCTAATCATCTTTGGTGGGGTCTTCCCCATGTCATATGCAGGTTTTACAAAATGCTCTACACTTAATTGGTAAGTTCACTCTTTTTGACACTTCTACCATGTGTGAAAAAATTTCTAACATTATTTTCCCTTTAAGGATTAAAATTACTGTGTAATTATTTTGATAGTTTTGTATACTTTTAGAATCAGCAATGCTAAATTCTGTTTACAGACTATTTACGAAGAATAGTGTGAAATCTCCATACCAGCTGCAATATATTGTTAAGCCCTCCAAAGAACACTTCCTATTATTTTTCTCTCTGTGTCATTGTCTTTCTTTTCTCCTGTGGTTTTACATCAGGCTACATTTGTTTTCTGGAGGGAAAATGATGATCATATCTGCTGTAATTCTGAAGTTTTTTCAAATGAAAATGGATTTATAGCTCTTACGTTATCTTTAATTCTATCTGTATTTGGAACAAACTGCTATTAGATTAGCATTGAAAAATAATTTTAAAAAGCATCCCTTTATTGTCTAGGAATATTTCTTTGATATAAAACTGCACCTCCTAATAAAATTTTGCAGCAAATATGAAATTTAACTTGGTCATATTTATACTTTTTCTTATCCTTAGTATGTCTTCTCTAACTATTGAAGGATTTCAAATTTAACCTCTTATTCACCTGACCTTTCTTTGAAATATGCAAATTACTTTATACACTTCTTTTTTAGTTCATTAAAATGTTTTGTTGGTATTGGTGCAAAGCCTCAACACAGGATAGTACTGCAGACTAATTTCTATCAGATATTGGTTTTGATTTTTGTAATCAAGATATCATCTCATCTATGTAATGTGTTTTGATAGATGAAAACAAAAGGATCACATTATATATACAAAATTTTCTTATTTTTTTATTATTGTCATTTTTCCTTCAATGAAACTTTGGTCATGTCTGAGAAAGAGAAGAATGTTAATGCTTACATTCAAGTCATTATCTTACTCAAATTCCCATAAATGTTACTCGTGTGATTCAATAGAGTCCCAAGAGTGTGTCAGTTGAGAGCATGACCAGTGACATTAAAAATCACTGCAGAAAATACCCCACACTAATTGACAGTGCATTTAACAAAATACACATCATTCTATTGAAAACTCTCAGATATATGGGAACTTCTTAAACTAGACAAAGGGAAGCTAGAGAAAATGTGTAGGTTTTCTTTCTTTCTCATTCTTAATTATGAAAAAGTACATGATTTCCTGCTAAATTCAGGAACAAGGAAAGGATGACTGTTCTCAACACTTCTACTCAACATCATACTTGTACCTCTAAGCAGTGCAATATGTAAGTAAAATAAATAAAAGTCATCAATATTGGGAAGGAATAAGTTAACTTCATTTGCAAATGACATGATCATCTGTGTAGAGAATTCTATGAAATCTACCAAGAACTATTAGAAGTATGTTTTGCTAAATATGTTTAGCAAGATTTCAAGATACAAGATTAACATACAGGATTCAACTCCATTTCTATTAACTAACTATAAAAAATAATTGAAATTAAAAATAATGTTTTTGAAAAGACCATGTAAAATTGGAAATACTTAGGGGTAAATATGGCAAAGGTTTTGAAAGACATATACACTAAAATCTACAAATCATTGCTTAAGAAATTAAAGAAAGATGATTTAAGTACATGGAAAGATAAGAAACATTCATGTATCAGAAGACTCAATATAGTTAAAAGGGTAATTCTCCCAACATTGATTTATTCATTCAATCTAATCCCAATCTGAATTACTGTAGTCTTTGTATAGATACTGACAAGCTGGCTTATTACAAAGCAACAGTAAGCAAGATAGTGGATAATACGGTAAAGATAGACAAATAGATCAAGGGAACACAATAGTGAGTTGAGAAATAGATCTACACGTAAATGGTCAATTCGTTTTTGACAAAGTACAAAGGCAATTATTTGAAGAAAAATGGACTTTTCAGTAAATGTTGCTAGAAGAATTGGATACTACATACGATAAACAAACTTTGATTCATACTTCTTAGAATATGCAAAAAATAACTCAAAATGGATTGCAGATTGATGAATCAAACCTAAAACATGAAATTTCTAGAAAAATACACAGGATAAAATACATAGGAAAAAATCTTAAGTTAGATATATTTTGATATCAAAATTATGATCCATGAAATTAAAAAATGGAAAATAGAACTTTATCAATATTAAGAAGTTCTGACCTTGGAAATACACCAAGAAAGTGAAAAAACAAACAAGTCCAAGCCATACACTGGACAACTCATGTCATTAAATATGTGCAAAATATTTCAACAAACACTTCATGAAAGGAGATACATGAATTGCAAATGAGCACATAAAAGATATTCCACACCATTAGTCATTAGAAAATGCCATTTAAAACCACAGTGAGATACCACAAAACACATAGTAAAATGGATATAATTAAAAAGCCCTCTATGCAAGAGTATTTCACTGCTGGTGGGAATGTAAAATGTTATAATTTTATAAACAATTTGGCAGTTTTCTTAAAACTTTAAATGTAGGTCCTAGTCATTCTGGTCCAAGGTATTTTACTCAAAATAAGTAAAAGAATATGTCTATGTAAAGATGACTTTTTCACACATATTTATAGAAGTCTTATTAGTAATAGCCCCAAACTGCTAACACAGCCAAAATATCCATGAATAGGTCAATAGACAAGCAAATAATGGTAGATCTATACTCTCCAGCAATAAGAAAGGAATGGGTTATTATGATACACTCAACAACAAGGACGAGTCTCAAAATAATTGCTCTGAGTGAAGTAGCCAGACAAGAAACAGTGTACACTTTATGATTTTATTTATATGATTTTTTAAAATATTCAAACTAATCTATAATGAGAAAAAGTAGGTCAATCGTTGCCTGGCAATGGGTATGGGTTCGGGGAGGTTAGGAGGATGGGATTACAAAAGTGCACTTTAGGGTCTGATGGATGTGATCATTATGCTGACTGTGGTGGAGTTTCAAGGCATACGCATGTATCAAAATTTGGCAAATTCTGTAGTGTAAACAATAAGAGTGATTTGTATATCCATTGTACCTCAAATTTTACTTTAACTTTATATAATTCATGGATGAAATGCTACTTACATTACTTGTACTACATAGTTATTTTAAACATAGTATTTATATTAATTTTATAGGATAAAGAAATTAACCTGTACAAATAAAGCATGAGCCATTAATTAACTCTGTGGAAGAGAATAATGGAACAGTAGGAAAAAATTAGGCAATTCTGATTGGCAGGATTTATAGTAATTAAGAAATAGCATGCCACGTTCAGAGAAACATAGGTATTAGGTATTAATATATATTACTATGTGCTGCTAGATGAATGAAGCATCTAGCATATTTTAACTATGTATGTTATTTAAGGTCACCAACTAATTTTATCAATATACCTTATTAGATACCAATATTCCATGCATTTTTATGATATTCTGAGTATATCTTAAATAAGTCCCAAAAAGTGCCTGGCACATGGAAGACATTCAGTAAATATTTATTGAATAAATATGGATGGAAGCCTTTAAAAATCACTTTGAAGGCCGGGCACAGTGGCTCATGCCTGTAATCCTAGCACTCTGGGAGGCCGAGGTGGGTGGATCGCTTAAGGTCAGGAGTTCGAGACCAGCCTGAGCAAGAGCGAGACCCTGTCTCTATTAAAAATAGAAAGAAATTATCTGGAAAACTAAAAATATGTATAGAAAAAATTAGCTGGGCACGGTGGCACCTGCCTGTAGTCCCAGCTACTCGGGAGGCTGAGGCAGGAGGATCACTTGAGCCCAGGAGTTTGAGGTTGCTGTGAGCTAGGCTGATGCCATGGCACTCTAGCCAGGGCAACAGAGCCAGACTCTGTCTCAAAAAACAAAAAAAAACATACCACTTTGAAATGTGTAATTAATTCTTAAAATGTGATAGTTTAATCTCAATTAGAATTAACATTTTTGCATGCGCTATTTAAAAGCTACATCTTGTGTTACTACTATAGATTATTTCCTTCTTGCCTAAAAATATGATTTCCTGTTCTCCCATCCAGAGCTTGTCTCTTTAATTTTCCCTTGAGTCTGAATAATGCTTAGTGATGGTATCTTGACTACCTCCCTGGGTACCCTATTTGATTGCCTCATTGACCTCATGACTAAGAACTTCTTCATCTTATCTAGCTTAAGCATTCTTTTCCATGTTTCAGGCCATTACTTCTTGTCTTACCATCTTTAACTATCTTGAGTAATTCATCCCCTCAGGAATTTTAGCTATCCATACATATAAAAAGAAAAGGGAATATCTCATTGCCTGACAGCTTGTGTAAATTGAGACAACTATATTCTAGAGATAGCAATACTCTAGGGCATGCAGAGAGAGCTGTGGGGAAGGAAAAATCCCCTGGTTTGCTGAGTGAGGAAAGGTCACTAAGCTTTTATATGGCTGGCTCCCTGAAACTATTGTTCATTTACCAAACAGATAATTTTTTGATTTCTGATCTTGGCTCTTATTTCATATATCCCCCTTTGAAATGTGTCCATATGTATTTATGCTTGTGTTTAAAAGTGATAACAAAACAAGGAAAAGAGGGTGAGGGGTATCAGAAAAAATTTCTTGTCAAAATACTGTCGTTTTGTGACTATTTCTCCGTTGTGCCGATTTTCTATATTTTGAAGAATTGTTTTGTTTTGTTTTGTTTTGTTTTGTTTTGTTTTGTGGATCTTAGTAAATTCAAGCGGTCATACTAATTGAAACACATACCCATTGGAAAATATTTTAGCTTGGGAAGTTTTGAGATTCCCTCCACAGAGTTTCAGTGGATGCCAAGCCCTTTTGAGGAGTTTCCAAATATGAAAGCTGAAGAAAATATTGTGTTCACTGAAACCAATGTAAGCGTATTTCTTGGTATACAATACCTGTTCCTGGAAGTCTGGGCTTTAAATCATCTAAACCCCCTTGCTCATCAAGTTTCACATCGAGGACCCCACCATGTACTACAAACCAACCCAAATCTACAGTGTGAGAAACCCTGTCCAATTTCAACCAGTTCTCTGACCTCTAAGACCCACTTTCAATATCGTCCATCTCAGGTCCTAAAACTCTGTAAGGACTATTATCTACAGTGGCAAATAAGCATATGAAAAGGTGATCAACATCACGTTATTAAGCAATTGCAAATTAAACAATGAGAAAACACTACGCATCTTTTAGAATGACAAAATTTTAAAACATTTCAACAACTGTAAATACAAAATGTTGGGGAGGATGTGAAACCACAGAGAATTCTCGTTCATTGCTGGTGAGAATGCCAAATGGTTAAGCCACATTGGAAGATAGTTTAGCAGTTTCTTACAAAGC